>FN648619.1:500403-537193 GCA_000310025.1 Ectocarpus siliculosus | reverse complement strand
ACCACCCCCCCCCCCCCCCCTCACCTGCCCCCCCCGGTGTTTGCCATCGGGGTTTGGGTTTTCGTCGCTTGGCAACGACGTTGTAAAACAAGCCCCCCACTCGGTGTTTGCCATCGGGATTGGGTTTTCGTCGCTTGGCAACGACGTTGTAAAACAAGCCAACTCACTTCGTGAACTCGGCAACCAGGTTACCGTTTTTTTTTTTTTACCTCGGTTTTTTGTTTTTGGCGGTAACCATAATGGTGGTCGAGTAGATTATGTTGTGCGGGGTCGAGAACCCTTACTCCGCGCAACGGGGGATGATCGCACCACGTTGTGTTAAAATGGTCAAGCTTCCTCGAGGCAGTTACACAGTGCTTACAACTGTCTCTGGAAGTGAAAGCACCAGAAAATAAATTAAGTCATACGTAGCTGTCATCCGTACGCAAGGAAGTAAGCACAAGATGCCGAACACCCTTAGCAGGATGCAGCTCACCCTTCATGCGACTCGCCAAATACCTCACGGCGCTTCGCGCTTGGTGATGTGAGAGCCTGGTCCGGTGAGAACCCGGCGTGCTCCGTCCCGGCTTTGTAGGGATGCGAGGTCAATGGTCAAACGACTACGGCATGCACGACTATGAGTACACCCCCCCCCCTCACCTGAATCTCTTCGTTCTTGAGAACCTGAGGACCGGTCGCCTCTCGCACGTTGAGCAGCTTACCCTTGAGCGGGAACACCCCGTAACGGTCCCTTCCCACCACGCCCAGCCCGGACACGGCCAGGGTCTTGGCGGAGTCCCCCTCGGTGAGGATGAGAGTACAGTCCTGGTGTGCGTCCGTAAACGAAAAGCGAAACAAGTGTACCATATCTCGGAGGTAATTGCTTAATTCCATGCAAACTCGAACTTCGGTCTGATGCAATGGAATCAACTAAGGGAAAATTCGATGACAGGCAATATATTTCAAGGAAGAAATCGATTGTAAAAAGTAAGGTTAAGCAAAGCAAAAAATCGACCAAAGGAAAAAAAAAATGCTGCGGGTCGGGGAGGAAAGAATCGCAACAGAGGGCCCGCCCCCCGGCAACGGTAATAGCTCGCCTACAGTATTTCCGTGACATGCCCCTGTGTTGTGGGTTTCCGGCAGAGTACTTGTACCAAGAACGGTGTCAGAGGATAGCAAACGCGAACTGCACCTTAAAGGGATTCGCGATGTAACCACCGTGACTCTTCGAGTACATGGAGACAAATTACGCAGCAGTCTCGTGTCCAGTCGACTCTTTCTTTTCTTCAACAGCCGAGAGGCGTGTACAGTATCCACGACTTCCTACCTGAGACTTGGCGGTCCCGGCATGGTTGGCATCATCCAGCTTTGTGATTCCGGTCTGCCTCGCCGCACACAGAACCAACAATCGACGGGGGTGGGATAGTGAGGGCACAGCAGCAAGAGGTTATCGTAGCACCGCGATAAATCTGAGATAACGGAATGACAGGTGGTTTCAGCCTTCAAGGAATTGCTCCCATTTTCGTGTGTTTAAAGGGCCTTCTCACAATTTAGCTCCGGATTCATGGACAGAGACGTGCGTCCGGCCGATGAACAACTTGTCGTGTCAAGAATATTCGCATTTTCTTTTGTGGGGGGCGGGTCCAACTCGAGTACAACGACAAGTATGGCACCTGGGGTGTGTGTGAGGGAGTTGATGTAACGTCCAAACATGTCCAACAGGAACTAGTATGTCCATAAAATAACCAAAATACCCTTCTACCTTTGACAGAGTAGGTTGTGTCGACCTGCCAGCACAATTATATCATCAGAATCTATTGACCCACGCCCAGTCGATTCATCTGCAAAGTCCCCGACTGACGAAACATTCCCACCACTTCCACGAAAAGACGCCACATCATCGTAGGGGCAAAGAGTGCCCCGACAACGATACAAGTACACGGAGAAAAGTGGTATCATCCAAAACTCACGAGCTTGCTGCTCTTCTTGCCCGACTTCTTGTTCAGCTGCTGGTTCTGCTTGTGCTTCGCCCACGATAGCACCCTGACACAGAAAAACAGAAAAACATGGCATGAACCAAATGGGGTCAGGCTGGGGTCAGACTACTGTAGACGCGGTGGGGGGATCCACCCCCCCCTCCTCCGCACGGGCCGCCCAAAACCAGAAAGCAGCGCATGCTGCCACCATGAACCTGGTGGCACCGCCATCACGGATGAATTGAGCGACTAAATAATGTAAAATCAACACGAACTGGGGGTCTCGGTTTAGCGACCCCGTGTTTAGCGACATGCCCTGTTTCGCATCCACAAAAGCACGTGGCACCGCCGCACCCCGCTACTGTAACTGTTACAGGAGTAATGGATAGTTTGGTTTAGCGACCTGCCCTCAATAGCGGGCACATTTCGTCGTGGCACTACTGTAAGGATTGCTAAACCGGGCCCCCCACTGTACTGCACATCCACAGCACAGGCAACCCGCGTGCGAAAAACACACACCCCTCGACAGCAACGAAAATAAGAAGGCGTTCGCACAGGTCTACCGTAAGTGACGCAAGATACCACCCCCCCCCCCCCCCCCCCTGTACCGAGCTCGAGTACTCCACGACGAAAACGATGCACACAACAAACGAAATGTTTAAAAAAAACACTCTCGACGAGCCGGTTCCTTCGCCACTGCTCTTGTTGCTGTGGAGTGGTATGTAGCAATCGAGCTTTCCAAATTGGTCCAGCGGGTGTGATATCCCGCGTCACATACGGCAACGCCGTCCGTATGCTCTCACCGGTCGACGATCTCGCTCTTCTCCAGCTTCTTGAGCCCGGCGTCGCTGATCTTGGGCACGGAACCGAACAGGGTGTCCTTCGAGGTCAGGGCTTCCTTGCTCTGCGAGTTGAAAGCCGGGTTCTCGACCAGACCGTTCACGAACACGCACAGGTGGTTCTTGACGAAGTGCCCCTTAACCTAGACGTGGATCGGAGGGAGGGGGTCCGCGAGATATATATGGGGGGTCGGGTGAGAGGGAAGAAACGGGGAGAAATCACCCAACGCATGAAAGATGCCGCGGTATCAACAACATCGACAAAGAGGTGGTCTGACACCAACCGGAACCAGGTTTACATATCTCCGATGGGAGGGTAGCAGTCATTGGTAGCCCACAAGAGGAGCTACGAACCCAAGCCTCCACTAAAACTTTGATGTAGATCCTTCGACGCCGCCACTTTCGGAACCGCCGCTCTTTCCGCTGTGGAGAAATAATTCGACCTTTAAACATCAGTCGGGGGGGTGTGGTATCTAACGTCACGTACGATATACAGCAGTCTTATCTCGCCGTTGGCCCGATACAGACGTCTACGGAGAGCCCTCCACGAGATGTACATAGGCGCTACCTGTACCGTGTCGTCCGGCTCTCTCTCTCTCTATGCCTCTCACCTCGGCCTTGTGCTTGCGCTTGAGCACCGGAAGGAGCTTGTTGATGACCTGGTTGGCGACGCACTCCACGTGGGTGCCTCCCTTCACGGTGCAGATGGCGTTCACGTAGGACACCTGCTGGAACACGCTGTCTGCGCTCACGGCCACGCCCACCTGTGCAACCGACCGCCACGCCACACGACAGGCCACCGAAAAAATAAAAAAATAGGGAAACAAACAGGGCACACGCCTCTGAAAGTCATGTTTGTGATTGTGAACTCTTCTGCAACAACCACAAATGTTCGAGCCAAAAACCCAGAGGAAGCCGGGAAAGTCTAACAATTTTTGAAAATAGGCAAAGGTCAGACAACGATAAACTAGAACTGTTTCTCGTGCAGAAGACGAATTACCCGGTAAAATCATTCAACGGTGCCCCCACCCACCCACCCCCCAACGCCCACCTCCCAGCGGTCCCCGATCGACTCGAAGATGACGGGAGTCTCCATCCCCTCGTACATGGACATGTAGTCCTTGAAGCCGGACACCTTCACGCGACGGTTGTCCAGGTAGACCTTGACAGAGGCGCCGGCGTAGCCTCCCATGCACCCCGCCATGTCATACACGCGCTGTCGTTGGTATTCGTAATACATCACAACACAGGGGAAACAAAATTGCCATGCGTCAGTTGTACCAGTACGCGAACATTTGGAGGTACTGAGCGGAAGCAAACGGTTCTGGACGTGAAGACAATAACATGTGGTCCAACCGCCAACGAGCCTTCGAACAAGCACACCCAACTACTGCTATGTTGTACCATAGCTCCGCCAACGTACTATATCATGGACACCACGAGTCGGGGCAGACAAAGTAGACTTGTGCCAACACCCGTGCCCTTCAGGCACGCCGGTACAGGCGCGGTCAAAGAAAGCGTCGATTCCTTCACCACCGTTGATGCAGCATCGCGTTTTCGTCCGGCGGCTTCTCCTTCGGTGTGGTGCGTGACGTGTTGGAGTGCCTTCGCCAGATGCACCGGACGCACCTAACCCTGTGTCTTACACCACACCATGGCCTCTCGTAAACAACCCGTAACACTACGTCACATACCCCCCCCCCCCACGGCACTTGTATTTGCTCGTGTTCTTTCTTGTGTTGTCTGATATGGGTAAAGTCACGTGGGTAGACCAGCCTTCTCCTATGTTTCATGGACACAAAGCTTAAACAGCACCACCCAACCGCGCGGCAGAACACACCACACACCTTCCTCAGAAGGGCGATCGTGTCGGCCTCCATTCCGGTCATGTGGAACCGCTTCCAGTCCGGGGTGAAGGTGATGCAGGTAAAGTCGGGACCTTCGTAGTCACAGTCGATCTCGGGTGCTTCCTGTACAACACGCGGCGGTTGGATGGACGGTACAGCCAAAACACGACACCAGCAGCAATGTCAAGAGCGTTTCACGCGCGCGTCGTTTGCGACCGTTGAAAGACGGCACGGACAAAACGCAACACACGCGCAGCAATGTCAGAGCATTTACCGCGCGAGACGAACACTGATCTGTTCTTCGTTTTTCCTGATTCCTCTACAAAAGGGAGTGAGCCAAAAGTCTAAGAAACACACGTCAAGAGAAAAGCTTTGCAAAGACCGGTTCACTTTGATTACATTGCCAGCAGGTCCCTTTTCAGACAAGTTTGGAAAGAATCGATGGGCATATCGTTCGTGCTGGCCTTCACGTACAGAACTGAACCTCGGCAGAAGACCAACTTCTCATGAAGTTGACAGCATGGGGTATGCACCACTGAGAAGCATCAAGTCGCGCAATGGAAGGAGACACGTTCGGAGTTGGGGTGGCGCGAAAGATGAGGGCGTTCCACGTGGTGGATGGCATCGCTTTTGTCCTCGGGAACCAGTGTATCTCCACAACTTTGTTATTAAATCAATCGCATAATTGACAACACAAAGGCATCCAGCTCTCAGCACGCACCAAGGACATTGCACAACTCCTTGAGCTTCCTGAACCAGGAATTTAGAGCTATCAACATGTTCAGCAATTAGGGGCATACCTTCTCCTGCATGTTGTTTCGGAACACTTGTCTGTAGTGCTTCCCCGCATCCCGGTCAGCAGTCTCGACCACGAACTCCGTCGAGTAGATATTCGCCAGCTGGAGAACGGAACCACACGGACAGGCACCGACCGAACCACACACACATACACACACGACAGAGACATGGGAAGGCGGCTCTTTCGGTTCGAACGTGTCCAATAAAACCGCTCGTCCATCCCCACCCGCAGGCCCACCAACAACAGGCGCAACCGGGGGTAGCAAGATCAAACTCCTTCGTCGCTACTACTACCACCAGCACCAGCAGCAGCACCCACCCCTAGCCTCCTCCCACCTCCATCATACCCAGGCGCACCAGGCGTAGCAACATCCAACCTCCGCTACCACCAGCACCAATTAACAACCACCACCAGGACGTAGCAGCATCAAACCACAGCCCCTACCACCAAAACGAAAAGCCGGAACAACAACAACGGCCATCCACCCCCCACCTTAGCTCCGAAGCCGTTCCTCCCGCCCGTGGTCTTCTTCTGGTCATCGTCGAAGTTGGAACCCGTCAACAGGTTGCCGAAGATCAGCTCGGGCACGTAGATGTGGTGCTCCTTGTGCATCTGGATGGGGATGCCCGCCCCGTCGTTCCAGACCGAGATCTTGCCGCTCTCTGCATCTACCGTCACCTGGTCGTCGTCGTAGATGGGTGCACAGTAGGGGGGGGGCGGAAGCCGAGGGGGGGGGGGGGGAGGGGACTCATAATCGTGCATGCCGGAATCCTTAGAACATTGACCTCGCATCCCTACAAAGCCGGGACGGAGCACGCCGGGTTCTCACTGGACCAGGGGGGGGGGGGTACCCAGTACCCAGGAGGGGGCCGGGGGTTGAGAAGGGACGTTTGGTGGGGCGGGGGGATGATGCTGGACATTGGACGACCTCCTTGAAAGCGGATCTTAGACTGGACTGCTCCAATTTGAAGTACAGATCTCTTGTTTTCAGCACTTTCGACTAACGCAACACTCGGGAACCAGCACGGCAGGCGTAAACCAATCTGAAAACCAGAGCATCTATAGGATCGTAACTACAGGAGGCAAACTTTTCTCTTGCATCATGGGCTTTGGTGGTATCTGGTACGGAGGTTAAGTTCGGAGCCAAGAACTCGATACAATGAAGTGGGCCTACCCGTACGCGTTGGAGTACATAACGCGACAGAAAACCTACGTTTCCGAATGATCTAAAAGGCTGTCAAGTAGGGGAGACAAAAAATCATCTGCCACTCACTGGGCAACCCCCCTCGCTATTAGCGGGCGCATGGGTGAGTCGACCCGACGCACCTTGAGCTTGGACATGTTCTCGTCGCGCTGCTTGTTGTCGGCGGCGTTCACAATGATCTCGTCGAAGATCTTGTACAGCCCGGGCACGAACGTGACCGCGCGCTTGACGATGCTGTCCGCCACCTCGTCGTAGACCCACATCTCCTGCGACATCTTCTCCGTAGACCCGACTGGCGGACGCACACAATTTTAACGCGCGTTTTACGTTCACAAGGGAGATCAAAGCCGGGGTCGACTAATATCAGAACCGCAGCGGACGCACACAATTTTAACACGCGTTTTACGTTCACAAGGGAGATCAAAGCCGGGGTCGACGATCAGAACCGCCATGGCACGACTGTTCGACGCACAAGCGTACACGCGTTTACCGTCACAAGGGAAATCAAAGCGCGTATGAACTGCCATGATACTACTGTTCGACGCAAAAGTTTACACGCGTTTACGGTCACAAGGAAAATCAAAGCGGGTCCGCTTTTAAGAACCGCCATGATACGACTAATGGACGCGCACAAAAAGTTGCACGCGTTTACATTCATAGTAGTGTCAACGCAGGTCCGTCAAAACATCCGCAGCCTGTATCGTAGTCGGCACGCGAAGAGGGGTTAAAGGCCGATGAGTATGTAGCCCGACCTCCCGAGCCTATGCCGGGCGGATGCTGAGACAGGTGTAGCAGAGAAACCATGTCCCGAGGCCATAGAGCAACGAAAATAGAACTTACAACTCAGGGTGGATTTACACCACCGCTGGTGTCGAACATGCTCTGTTTTCCAAGACACGCAGTCCTGCAGAGTACAGCATCTACTCTGAAGCCAAGCACACCTACGGCTGCAGACGCTTGTACTTTACCCATATTGTGGCGTTTTGTGCGGATGTAGAAATCATCCGGCGATCGAGTTTTGGATATTGAGAACACAAGCAGCTTCTTCTGAGGCCTTGATTTCTAATGGTAAAGGGCGAGACTTTCCCCGCAAGCGGTTCGCCAACAACAATAAGCGAGAGGAAGACGGAACACTAGTCTGCCAGACCGAAGGACCATCATGACCGTCGTCATTCACAGCTGTTTTGGCGTCAACGTGTCACAAATCTACGGTATAGTATGGTGCTGGTAGTACCGCAGTGTAGATGTCCCGGCTGCCGGGCGACACAGCGGGAGATAAGCGGGGCGGTTGTACCCAAATAAATCGTCTGTCAAGGGTTACACAAAGTCCGTCAAGGACCGCCTCCGCCAGAAAAACAAGGTAATGAGGAAATAGAACAGGAAGGGGGTACGCAGACCGTTTTCCCTAACCCTAACCCTAACCCAACCTCCCCGATTGTGTGCTTAATCTAACATGTTCGTTTACTGAATAGAAAAACCTTGCGAAGTCTACTGTCCGTCAACCGGCATTTTTGCAACCATGCGGCGTTTGGTCTTGTCTTCGTGCCAACCACTCACTGTACGTGTCCGGGCGAAGGAGGATGTGCTCGAGCTGGGTCTTCTTCTGATACCTCTGCTCCACCGTTTGGCCGCCGCCATTGCTGTTGGCGCCGCCGCCTCGGGAAGAGCCTAGGGGGGCCTTCTTGCCGCCCTTGGCCTTGCTCCCCTGAGACGTTTACAAACGAGCAAGTAGATTTATGTGTGTGAGACCACGTTCTACGTGTAAGCATGCACCACACGTGTGGGGTCTTACAGACAAAATCCAGCCAGGTTTCTGTGAGACGACGTAGACCGTGGATGCAGTACACCTTTTCCTAACAAAAGCCAAGAGGTTTGGTTCAGAGAACGAACAAGAAGGGTCAACCAGGTGGTATGTGAGGCAACGTACTACCCTAATGTACGTGTAAGCATGCACCACACCAGTAAGCGGTGTCGTGATGTAGTGTTTGCAGACAAAGCCAACAGGTTTCTGTGAGAAAGCGTACTATTTAGTTGGATGCATGCACCACAGTAATATGTAGTACACGCCGGCAGGACGAATGCTCTCCATCTCCCTGTCACGCGATGTTTCGGGGAAGGCCCTTCGTGTCTCGACGCTACAGTATATCCCCCAATGTTTGGCGAGTACACAGGTGACCGGTTCTCCTCCTGCCGCCCCCACCTTGCTCCAACAGCAGTCATGGTAGGCCCTAACAGTACACTGCAGTACATAAAAAGACTTATCTTCAATAGTATGTCTACATCACATGAGAATAGCTGCGTGCTTGACACTCGCTCTGCTGCTGCTGCTGCCCGGGACCTACTAATATACTACGAACTGCTGTGCAAACCACGTTGGCAAGAGAGACAGCCGACCAACGGCCGGCGACATCCAGTGCGTCACGGGCATACAAATGTCCGTAATATACCAGGGTCGTAGTTCTCTTGGTCTCAAACACCCACAAGCCGCCTGCTGCTGTGACCATCGCTGCCCACCGCACCGGCACCGAAGGTACGCCGCTACAACAATGGTAACCTTGTGTAAGTCCTGCAACGGCACAAAGAGGATAATACTGCTGTGCACACCTGCTAGGAAGAAACTCCGAAAGAGACGGGCATTTTACGCCTCCCCTCGTCATTTCTAGGGCCGGTTACTGTTCAGCAGCGCGGGTAGTGAGCGTGTAGGCACCTTTCGTGCCCGTGGAAGACATGGCTACATAGCTACATGTCAGAGTCGCGAGACCTTGCTGTTCAGCTGGTCTGTGAGCCATCCTCGAAAGAAAGGCCGCCTCTGGTCCGTAAGAGAGCCAGGCAAAGTATCGGGAAACCAAAGCATGAACTGCTACGCTTCCTGGTAACACTGTTAGAACACACGAACGCCCTGACTTTGAGGCAAGCATTGCAGAATCCCTGCCCTAAGCGCCGCTTAATGCAGGGATGGGTGGGTTCTGCTGCTGCTGTCATGTTGTGTTTCTAACCTTGGAAATACCCAACGGCCGGTTTTCAGTGTCCGCCATGCTGCCCGAATATTCCTGGAGAACCTCAACTCGCTGGCGAAAAAAGGCGGATGAACGTGGTGGAAGGTCTTGCTAGGTATTTTCTCCGGCCCCTGAGTACGCGCGTGTCAACGGAATCCGCCGTGGTGTGCGAGAGTTTTGAGCGTTGCGCGAGAGTCGGTCGCCCTCTCTGAGGTTCCAAATCTATTTTGCGGGGCTCCGTGGGGTGCTCCGTATTGTGCCATCTGCGGGGCCACCTCTCGAGCCGACCGAGCAGCAGTGCGCAACTGCTTCACTTGGCTACCTGTGCCGTTGGTGTTTGTGCGGCTGCACCGACATTGCTGTCTCTCTTCCTACGCCCAGCTTGTGTGTGGTGTGGCTGTTTCACTTTATCATGAGGTGGGCGGTGGCATTTCTCCCGCTGTGCCTGGTGACGGCGTCTGGGTTCATGATGCAAACATGTCCGGGCAGGAGCTGTAGGATGGCAGACCAGTCTCAGCATGACGGTGAGAGAGAGGGAGAGAGAAGGGGTGTGTGTGGATAGGGGGTATTGTCATTGCCGATGTTGCTGTATGGCTAGGTTGTGCTACGCTGGTACCTGTGCTATCCAATCACCTCTCTACAGCAGCAGGTTGTCGTGACGTTTGGAGACTATCGTACCGCTTCATGATCATGCAACGTCAAGTTGACCGCACAATTGGATGAACGGCAGGTTACATAGCAAAGTGAGATATTTTTCTCACTAAATAAATCCTGGTCTAAGTTGGAAGCGACGCGCTGCAAACCTCGTTGTTAGTAAACTAGATCGACTTCATAAGTCGCGAGGGAAGGGATTGCTGTACCCTTTTCGCGATAAAAATATCTCAGGCAGGAACCGCAAGAGGGGGTTCAACCCACTGGTTGTGTAGCTAAGTGGAGGATGGGGGCCAGAGGGGCAGACGACAGAGTCCAATGATGGGAGAAAATAAATAAATAAAATAGTAAAGAAGGGGCCACGGCCCTGGAGTACGATGCGAGTGCCAACCCGCTGTCGTCGCTGAAGCTCTGCTTTCTATGGCAGCCGCGACCTTCGATCTCTACATGTACCTTGGCGCCATGGAGGCATCGACGACAGCGGGTTGGCACTCGCTTCGTACTCCAGGGCCGTGGCCCAGTACTGTACTCTGTAACCTGCCGTTCATCCAATTGTGTGTACCATGCGGGTGTCTTGTGTCTCAATTGTGTTCCCAGGTGTGAACGGGCCAGTACACGCAGCAGCCATCCCATATCGAGATGGTCGACGACTGTATCGACCCTAGTCGTGCAGCACACGTAGGCCGTTCTCGCAGACCTACTCGACCTTTATCACCTTATGCCCCCCCCCCCGCCCTGGTCCGGTGAGCACCCGGCGTGCTCCGTCCCGGCTTTGTAGGGATGCGAGGTCAATGGTCGTACGACTACGGCATGCACGACTAGGCGGGGGGGGGGATGTTTCACCCTAATATATTAATCCAGAGAGTTGCCGTATTGCTGCAGCTGTCTCCTGTTTTTGCTGGGGTGATCGAGATACGCATACCAGCTGTAGCAAAATAGCGCGGCCGCTCGGATAGATGAGGCTAGACGGGACATGTCTCTGCATAAACACCTACGACCTAAAGCAAACTATAAACATGCATACGCGGTCTGTGCCCTGGGTTCATTAGGTCGTGTGTCAGGAATGTTTTGGCGTTGAGGCTACGAAGTTCCTCCGCTCCGCTGCCTGCTGCTGCTCTGCCTCTGCGTGATGCTGCTGCCGCTTCCTTGTCATGTTGCAACCATGACCATGTGTGTGCATGCCAGCTTGATGCATCGAGTAGATGGCAAGCTCGATTTTAGAGTTCTGTGGGGGCACCTCCGAGTTGAGACACACCGCTGCTGCGGCTGCATGAGTCTGTGTGCCTAAATCTGATGTTGTTGCCGTTGCTATACCGCTGCATCCTCTACCTATGTATCTGCTTCAGTGCGCCAAACGGCCGTCCCTCGTACATTTTTTTTTTTAATTGAAACTCGCCGTGCACATTGGACAGCCTCGTCCCAAAGGCACGAACCCCACACATCGGTGCTGCCCCGACCGGACAGCGTCAGACCCCCATACCCCCGGCACTGCCGTACGCTCTCCGGTTGGTCTCTGGTTCTGCGCTGGGAAGGATTCCGAAATATGCCGTTGTACTCTTGTGTGCATGTACGTGCGCTTGTTGTTGTTTTCCTGCTTTTCGAAGGTCTATTCGAGCTGTTGGCCTCCAACTGCCCATGGAAGATCCGCAATCGAGTCAGTCACATACGCGTTAAATAACGATCCGCAACCTACAGTAGGGATAACGATCCGCAACCTACAGTAGTTCCTACTGTTGCAACCATTTTCACCACCAACAGTAGTACGCGTTAGGTTCTGGCGGCAGACTGCTATGCTATGGAGTATGAGTTTGATCAGTTTCAGGTACTCAAGCGTGGTTGTATCAGGGTTTCCCAGGGTGTCCTTCTGCCGTCATGTGAGGCATGATATGTAGCGACCTCGACGCCTAGTCGGACTTCGAGAGAGAAGGGGGGGGGGGGAGAGACAGACAGAGAGACAGGAAGACCGAGAAACAGAGAAACAGAGACAGAGAAAGAGACAGAGAAAGAGAGAGAGAGAGAGAGAGAGAGAGAGACAGAGAGAGACAGAGAGAGAGAGATGTTGGTATTCCTACCGTAGGGCGCCTCATGCCCAGCCGCCTGCGTAGAATATGCATCACGATTGAGTTTTTGTCTCACAATCCAGCAGGGCGCTGTCGGTTCTTCAATCGTGTTCACGTTATCAATGCTGTCATCCACTCGTTCTCACGCCGCTCGGCTGGGAAGGCGAGCATTTTTCTCAAGCCGCCGAAAGCGACAAGTTTCCCCGTAATTTCCTGAACATGGAAGCAGTTCGTGATAACACCGCTTGACCTCCAACCAAGTTTCAATCCTAAGATTCCCACGTCGTGTTGCTCGTCGTGACGATTTGATCCACCGCCGCATGCATCCTGACCAGGTGTTGAACGCGCCCAACCAGCACCGTCATCCTCCCCGCTCTCGCGGCAAGCTTTCCTCGGGGGCGCCGCGGCTGCGATTCCGCTCGTCGTGGGGGTTGGCCGAGCCGTGGCGGACAACGAGATCATCGAGAAGATGGTCGCCGACAAGATCGCCGCGGGGTGGCAGGAACCCGAGGTTACCCAGAGGGCCTTCATGGACATTACCATCGGGGACAGCCCGTCCGGGAGGCTGGTGATTAACGTGAGAGCGAGCCTGATAAGGCTAACCTCAAAAGTCTTACAGCAACCTATTTATTTTTTGTACAAGGGGTCAGGAGGCGAGGGGCTACGCCCCCCCCCAGTCCTTCGTTTGCTCCGCCGCTCTCCGTGTAAGGGTGGACACATTTTTTTTTGCTCCGTCCATCGTGCCGTCTCTTGATTCGCTTGGCGCCGGCGAAATCCCACATCAAGATATTTATCTGCCTGCGTGAAGAACGCTCGCTGTGGTTCCAGCTTACGCTAGCACGCCTTTTTCGTGCATGTGGAATCATCTGTTCTTGAGTCACTATTTAGGTGTCTGTACGTTTCGTACGCGCGGCAGATTCCAAGGGTGCAGAGTCTTGATGTCCCTCTTTGGGTGGGGATCTGGAACACGGGATTTTCGCTTTTTGAAATCTGAGAAGGTGCCGAGAGCACGGCCACTTGCTCGGGTGCATGAAACGTGCCCCAAGATATTCACCGAAACAAAAATGCCGGACAGCGTTTGCACAGATATGCCATACGCGTTTCGCTCGGGCCCTGCATATAATCCCCCCGAAAATTGTACGTGGTTTTTTAGAGTCGCCTAGTGCGAACGACGAACAGCATCGTCTACCCTTCACCCTCGCTTCTCGCGACATGTTCGCCTCTTTGTCCTCACCCCAGCTCTACGGAAAGGTCGTGCCCGACACGGTGAAGAACTTCGTTGCCCTCATCACCGGGAAAAACGCCGCCGGGGTTTCGTACCAGGGGACGGAGGCGTACCGCGTGCTCGACGGCCTAAACATTCAGGTTTGACGGGGGGGTGGCGTACCCTTGATGAGCGCATGCCTTTGTCGATAGGCCATTGACCTCGAATTTGCCGGGACGGAGCGATATGCCCGGTTTCGCCGGCCCGGATTTCGTTTCACAAGGATACAAGGATGGACCACAAACCGGTCATCCTCCTTGCGTTTGCTGTGCCAATCCAGATACGCCATGGGTTGATTGGGGGCATCCCGGCTAATGAATCGTTTCACAGCAGTAGTGGGCAGGCACGACTATGTATCAAGCACAAGGTTTGGGGAGGGGGGGGGGGGGGGTCTAGGGGACCACGCAGAACGTACTTGGCTTGACGTGTGGGGGTTTTGTTTGCGTGTGGCTCTAGCCCTCGGTGCTGATAAGATGGGGCGCTGACTAACAATCTGTTGCAGTGGTTTGGCTCGACGTTTTTTGTGACTCTGAGGGCAGTTGGAGGTGCCCCAGTTTCCCTAGGCACCACGGATGCGCTGGAGTCAATAGACTAACCGTTCGAGACAATACCATTGCAGTGAATGGAGCTTGTGGGAATTGTCTTTTTACATTAACCTTTAAGTCAGCACTACTCAAGTTCGAGAGGGGGCAAAGGAGATATCGTCGTCGGCAAACCAACAAGCGGACCTCACCAAGGCACTTCGTGGGAGGTTTTGAGTTTCATCTTAACTTTGTAGGGAGGACTCTTAGATAATGGTTTATTTATGTGTGATCAAACAACTGGCGAGGAATGTTACATATTCGCCCATGGGTTTTTCGATGAAGGTGTGCTAGGCTGGGGAGCAGTTACATCGCTAAGGTTTCGAACAACTGGGGGGGTGGGAATTGATTTCTAGCCACAGAGGCTATTTTGGCAGTTTTGAAAGTTGAGTTTCTGAGTTCATTTTCTTGTGTTTTCGAGTTCGTGAGAGGTCATGATGATATGGCAGGGCACAAGCAGCGGGGTTGATTGAAATACTTGTAGCAATGCCAAGTGGATGGTACGGAACGTTCCCGTGGAACGAGGTAGAGCGGAACACCGGGTGATTGTGTGGTACGTGAAATGGAATTCCAGAGTGTGCTGGGTACCCTGTTGTGCTTGGCGTCGCCTCCTCATTGGGTAATGTGTGTGAGAGATGAGACGAGATTAATCACAGCATGTTTTTTTCTCGGCGCGAGCCCGCCCAGTTTCGGGCACCCTATTCAACACACGTCTATGTGACAAGCTACCCCCAGTTCGGGTCATCCTATCGCGCTAAATAGCGTAATATCATACAGGACCCCGAGGTTAGGCTAGCAATGAACGGGTTCGGCCAAGAGGCTCGGCGATGGAGCAGCTGGATGCGCTCTCAGAAGAGCAGCGTCAGGCAGTCGATGCGCATATCAAAGCAGAGGTGGAAAAGCAGATAGGGAAAGGAATAAAAAGGATATGACGAAGAAGCAGCAAAGCGCCCCGCGTCACAGCTTCGAGTGACGCGGGACACCCTGCTGCTTCTTCGTCATAGCTGTTTATTCCTTCCCCCTCACTTTTCCACCTCTGCTTTGATATGCGCATCGACTGCCTGACGCTGCTCTTCTGAGAGCGCATCCAGCTGCTCCATCGCCGAGCCTCTTGGCCAAACCCGTTCATTGCTAGCCTAACCTCGGGATCCCGAATGATATCACGCTATTTAGCGCGTTTGGATGTGATCCGAACTGGGGGTAGCTTTTCACTGTCACATAAAGCGTGTGTTGAATAAGGTGCGGGCAACTCGGCGGACTCGCGCTGTGAAAAAAAACTTTGTTGTGATTATTCTCGTCTCAACTCTCACACACATGACCCAATGAGGGGGCGACGCCAAATACAACAGGGGTACCTAGCACACCCTGGATATCCATTCCACGTACCACACAAATTACCCGGTGTTCCGCTCTACCTCATCGCATGGTGGGAAAATTCGTTTCCATCCACTTGGCATTGCTTTGGCATTTCTACAAGTAAATGGTACCAATCATCGTCAACGAAGGACCGCCCGCCTGAAAGAGGACATGAGGACCGAGGGTGTGTGTGTTGTTACGGTGTAGTGACGACGCGAAAGGCCCGAACCAATTAGAGTTGTGCCGACTCTAGGGGGCGATGTAGGGTGTCACGTACCGCAGGTTGCATAAGATATCACATCCCTTGGGCCAATTTTCGAAGCTCGATCTCTCGGCAGGAAGAGCAGTGGCGGAACCGACAATGGCGGCGTTGGAACCGTCTCGACGACATCTTTCCGACAACGTATACTTCAACTTCGGCATCCTATTGATCGTGGAGTATTCGAGCTTTGAACATCGGTCCAGGGGGTGTGATATCTTATGCAACCTTTGGTACTTCCTTGTCCACTCTGGTCCATGCTGCGTGCAGTCGCTGCAGGCTTGAAAGGAGGAAGTTAGAGGTTCATATAAAGGTATTTAGTGACGACACGGCAGTATGTGATGTTGTGCAAGGGTGGGACGAAGTTACACAAACATCCACACAGCCGTCGTAGTGTAGGAGCTGCTGCAGGTCGTAGGAGCTGCTACAGGCAGCGTGTAGTGCCGGCACTCCGGTCAATCCACGAGTCGACGACCGATCTGATACACATCTCGCCGACCGTCGGAATTTACGCTTTTTGTGCCAACTTCTCTGCCCGCCGATTGTGCTCAGATGGGGGCGATCGGCAGCAGAAGCGGCAAGTCCGGCGTGTCGTCGACGGGAGAAAACATCCCGCAGGAAAACTTCGACATCAAGGTAAGAAGAACGCTCACCCTTAAGTCGGCGATTGCACAAAGTCGGCGGGGCCGAATTACCCGTGGCTTTTCGTGCGTGAACAACGGCGGAACGCTGCTTGACTTTCCCTGCGGCGTGAGCTTTGGTGTGCCTCAAGAATGACCTGCCCCTGGTCTTGCACACGAGTTGTGTGGTTCCAGCTTGGCACCCGCCGTGCCCCCAGCGTTGGTGTTACTCAGGCGAAGATCCCGTTCCGCCTTGTCCCAATACAGAGCCAATGGTGACAGCAGTTGGTATGCTCTCGTGTTTTTTTCCCCTCTGCCTACTAATGTCTCGCGTTTCGACGCCATCTGCTCCCTGTGTGCGCGTTCTCCCTTGCGCCGTGGCGGCCTTGAGCAGCACATGAAGGAAGGGCTGCTGAGCATGGTCAGGAACGCGGACGCGCAGGGGGACAGCCGGTGAGCAAACGACCCTTTTGAACCCTGCGTTGCCAAACACGGGTCCTTTAGCTTTGTTGTTGTTGTTGTTGTTGTTGTTGTTGTCGTTGTTGTTGTCTTCACATTGAAAACCGTTCCATTCTCTCTACCCAGAACCTTCTTCTGTCCGTACTAGTCCAACACTTGACGCGGTCGATTCCCGTGGTCACAGGCTAACTTACCCAAAAAAAGGTATACGAAAATAAAGTGGACCCGAAGGGTTCCGCAAGTCAATAGAAATCAACGACAGACAGTCTAGGACATTCATTGCTTCCCCGTAAAGGCAGTCACTGCCCTGAGGGTCTCGCTCGCTCAACTGCAGCTGACTGAGTTGCAAGGTCATTCTCAACCCATGTATTCTTCTGCCAACATGGCTCGGTTTCACGTACCACCGGCATCAGGCTCCTTCTGACCTCTTGGACCAGCATCGGGAAGTGGCAGAATCAGGGGGAAAAAGTACAAGGCGGGGAGAGAGATATTGCGGATAAAGAGTGCTGACGTTAGCTCTCGCACGCAAGTCGTGTCGTTTTTTGCTCGACTTCCAACTGCTTGCGAACGCTTGCGCGCGTGTGTGTCTTTCCCCGCACCCCACCAGATTCTTCATCTCCATCAAGGATGACGCGGGGTGGGCGGATGACCGCTACGTGGCTTTCGGGCGAATTGCCGAGGGGATGGACGTGGTGCACCTGATAGAGCGCGTCAAGGTGGAAGGGGGCACAAACAAGCCCAAGAAGCCGGTGGTAATAGAAAAGTGCGGTATGCTTTAGAAGGCTGTACGAATAAGTAGGTTGTTCTGAGACGAACTTCGAGGTTCGTATCGGGCAGTGTTTGTACAGAGGATTCCGGCATTGCTGCTGCAGGTGCTGGTCGCTAGCCATGGGTGCTGAATAATTCTGCCGTGCAGTTGTAATTACAGGCGACTCGGTGAGACCCCGAGAAACCAGTGGTCGACGGCAGTGCAGCTGGCTCTAGGCCGGACCACGATCATGGTGCAGTCGATTGCCACGAGGTTGCTGTAAGCGCTCTTCGTTGCGGTTCAGGGCTAGATCCGACCTTGTTCGTGCACCGTAGACCCTAGAGCCCCCCCCCGCACGCTATGGCAGGCGGCGCAAATAGGTCCAACACTGTTTCTGAGTCGATTGGTTGGTGTTGAAGAGAAAATAGTTCACGTTGATGGCGCTTCCGCGTAGGGGCTAAGAAACCGAAAGCAGGCTTGCGTGAGGAGTCGGCAATTTTGGGCTCACGAAGTTGGTGGGGTCGCCCCTGCAGTGGCCCGTTCCCTCTTTCCTTGGTTGCGTTTTATGTGGGAGGCGCTCTTGGTGGCCAGTCGCGGTCTAGGTTCGTGACAAGCTGCCATACATACGGCGGGAGCAAGACGTTGGTACATCTTAGTGACCCTGCGACCCATGCCGCAGCGCTCAAGTTCAGCGATTCTCCTCCCGCCGAGAACGCCTTGTTGGTTGTTTCTGCGCGCGTGGTCTCCGCACGTGGCGAAAGTTATTACAGGAGTATGTTGCATAAGATATCACACCCCATGGACCGATTTTCAAAGCTCGATTACTCCACGACGAAGAGGATGCCGAAACGGAAGTATACGGTTTTGGAAAACTCTCGACCAGACGGTCCCAACGCCTCCGCCATTTTCGGCACCGTCACTGCTTTTCCTGCCGAGATATCGAGCTTCGAAAATTGGTCCAGGGGGTGTGATATCTTCTGCAACCTACGGTCGTCTGCCACGCACCCGGTCCCACGGGAAGACGAGGACACTAAGCTGCCGAGGTTAAGGTTGTGGGCATGCTGAGAAGGATCCCTGTGTGTTGTTATAGACTAGATGGCAAGTTCCTTGTTGAATTTGTTGTTTACTGTTCATTCCCCGATATATGGTCGACGCCTTTAATATTTAAGCCACGCGACGCACGCTGGTTCGTGCGGGAAATTAAAGGCCGTCGTGAGTTTTGCGTGGAGTGTCCATCGATCTAACCTAGGCTGCGCGCAGAAAGCTACAGCTTGGGCGATGGATAACATGTCGAAATACCTTGTCGGTGTGGACCTGTACAATCCCTCTAATAGGGCACGTGTAGGCTTAGCGAAAGGAGCATCGTGTGTGGCACCTACTGGACCCGCCGCCGCGAGATCGGGCCCACAACTTAGTTAAGCTGAGGCAGGCGCCCATGTCACCGAGATTATTTCCTTGCTCTGGACAACGTCGAACCAACCCATCTCCTAATCAGCAGAGTGGCCTTTTTCTTCCGGCGGCACACGCAAGCTCTGAAAAGGCCACGCACATAGAGGAGCGCTACCTCGAACTAGGCAACTACGCGAAACATGCTGTTGGAGTTTCTGCTCCCCTCTCGTCGAGAAGAATAGATTCAACTGGGGAAACGGCCGTGGCCCACGGCGATCTACTGACGCTCGTCTCTCGGAATACTCCAAGGCTGAGACACCCGTTGACGACAAGTTGGAGATTATATTTTTCTTCTGTAGAGGCTATTTTTCTCTGAATACAGCTCCCCACTTTCTGGCGAGGTACTGCCCGAAGGATGCATCGTCCTCATCTACGGCTGTTGCCGCTGCAGCGTCGCCACCCCGCTGCTTATTGCGGAGGTCCAGCAAGGTGTTGTACGACCCGATCGTCTCCCGCGGCTCGCGCGTGACTGGCTCCTCCGTGGCTGCCGTTGTCGCTGTAACCGCCGTCGCTGCCGGGTTTGTTGAGGTTGCTCCTGCGCTGGAACTCGCGTCGTCGCGCGGAGCGGTGACGGGTAGCTTGGCGTCGAAGCTGGGATACTGTAGTAGAAAAACACGACCGATGTCCGCTCGACGCCGGTCGTCACCACCTGGTGCACCGGAGACCTGGCTCGCACGCGCCCCCGGTGTCGATATAAAGAGGGGGAAACGCGTGCAGTGATGTGTCATTTCGAGCTTATTAGAGCGAGAGGCCGCACAAGTTCCACCGGCACCGAACCCAAACGAATGAACCACGGTGGTGCTCCTCATGATACCGGCACAGCACAGCAAAAAAACACTAAATAGTACATGTTTGACTTCGCGCACAAATGTATTGACATCGGTGTGGTGGAAAAAGCGAGCGTACCAATAACCAACAGACCGGCGCGGCTTTGTTAAAACGGCTCCGACGCCCTGGGTGCTGGTTCCGGTTCCAGTTTCAGGATAAGCTCTCTGGCACAGGGACTATTCTGAAAAAAACTACAGGTGGATCGAATTTTTTTGCCGGCAAAAAGCTAATGTACCACCTAAAATCACCAGACTCACTTCAAGCGGCCGTTGCTCAGAAGCGAAAGGTAGTCGCCACAGTTGAACACCAGCGCGTCTTCCTGGGCGCAAGGGACGTCCACCCACCTGTAACAAAACAAAAACAGCGGCATACGAGGCGTCAAAAAGAAAGGCACCCCTATGGGTAGGTCGGGGGCACCACTTGTTTTCTAAGCTATTAGTATCCGCTTGCATTCGTCGCCTTTGGCAGTGCATTCATCAGACAAAGCAGTCGAAAATCGCAAGCATACCGCTCCGTTGTCATTTGACAAAACCAACGCCCGGCTAGTGCCGATAGGCTTGGGGAAGGTCTTTCACCCCGGCGGTTCACAGGGTATTTTGATAGAGCTCGGTGTCACGAATGCTTCGAACAACGGCCAGTCGTCAAGAAGGCGGCCCCGCAGAGACCCAACGTGTTGGACAAAAATCATGGATCGAGCCCAACAGTGGTAACGACAAATAGAAGCGACACTGCTGTGCTGTGCGTCAAAGTGGTTCTGCCCATCACAAAAACTGCCCGTCACTCCGCTCCCGCGCGGTCGTACAACTACAACGGTATGATAGCAATAATAACACTACAGGAATAGGTCCTTGGTGTGCTACAGCCCACTTGGGTGCTGTCGATAATGTTCCCTGGTTGTGCCACAAGCCCAGTCCGAGGAGAAATACGTCGACCTCCGCGCCAGTCGCAACACGGGGTGCGAGGTTCCGCCGGAAGAAAGTACGGGAAGAGGCGCAGAGATGGCACCCCCTCCGGACCGATTTTTCAAGGCCAACAACGGATAAAGGAGGGCGGATTTCGTAAAATCTCGTACATAAAAGGCTTTTGGTGTCTGGCTCAATCCGCACCCACTTGCATGTCTAGGAAGCGAGCTTTGAAAGTCGGTCTAGCGGTGGGGGGGGGTGCCATCTCTTCGGGTAAGCAAACGCGGAGAAAGCCTTCGCGTTGGAACTTGCGGACTGCCTCCTTAGCCAACAAATTATCCCCACCTTTGAGTCGCTTGCTCCAGGAACTGAAGGCCTCCAGCCCCGTCTTGGAGAATGCTTGTCGACAGACCCCTGCGAGCGCATACAGTCGTGGTCCCGGTATAGCGGTTCCTTGTTTAGCGGGATGCCCTCAATAGGGATTCCAATATCTCGTGGCACGGAAGCACCTCGGCAGTCTAGCTGCTATAATACTGCCAATCCGGTTTAGCGGAGATGTCCTCAGTAGCGGTTATAATTTTTTTTTTAACACTATGGACCGCTGAGCCGGGACCACGACTGAATGGGAAACACGTGAGAACAACCGGGGCATGTTTTTCATGCCGTAGCCATCGAAAAACATGGGGGGGGGGGACGCGAAATCGAATGGAGTGCCAGCAACACGTAGACCGAAATGATGATTCTGCGGGGGGGACGAGACACGCTCTTTTGTGAAGTGAGATATATCGTAGCCGTGTGGTTTCTTTAATGACAGCTGCAAGGGCTAGCCCGGCGCCCAGAAGGTCAGTACGGCGGCAAGGCGCAAGACAACAATTAAGCCATTGCCTGTTTCCCAGCACCCTTTTGCAGCACTGCATGGTAAGAAGATTCACTATGAGATTGGCACCGAAATCAGCGGGGCTATAGTCTGCGACCCAAAGCCATCCCATGACCCCAAGCACCTAAAGAAGTACTACGGGCGAACATCGCAGGTGTAACATAACAAACGCGGGGTGCAAAAAAGAAAGAAAAAGAAACGCCAGTGCAAAAGCGTTTGACATGCCATACCAGTCGGTGTGCGGGCTGGACCCAATGTTTCCCGCACCACTTCCTTCTTGGCTGCCGCTGCTGCCGCCGCTGTTGCCAGTGTCGTCGTTGCCACAGTTTTCTTCGCCGGTGCCGGAGCCCGTGCTGGCGACGGCCTTGGCGCTGCCGTCGTCATCGTCCTTGCGATTGCCACTTCCGGTACCGCTGCCGCCGCCGCTGCCGCCGCCGCTGCTGTTGCTGTTGCTGGCAGCGTCGTTGCTGTAGGGAAAGTAGTGGAAGAGCCTCAAGAGGCTGATCGTGTCCCCCCCCTGGCAAAGGGCCGGGAGGTCCTGCAGGCCGAGGTCTAGGGAGAGCGAGAGACCCCGCGCAACGGCCTCGTTCACCGACACCATCAACCTATAGGGCCGTTCACAAGCAAATGTGACCGTTGAAAATCGGTACAGACGGTTTTCGAATAGCATGGAGGGCCGTTGACACGCACTGCGAACGTTGAAAGGGAGGGAGCATTAACCGTTGAAAACGACATATTTTGGACATCTTCAATCTCCGTGGTGGGGTACCCACTGCGTTTGTTCCAAAAAACACTTTTCCGTGAGCGACTGACTGCTGTGTGCTGTTCAAGACATGGCAAAAAGAAAAAACGAGCATTGCGGTAGCTCAAGTACTTGCTGAATTTCAGTGTCGAGCTGTTTTCATGTCCTTAACTCACACCTGAACAGCGCCGACATGCTATCTCGCCAGTCTTCCCCCAGGGAGTCACTGTCGGGCCATATGTTTGGACCCTGGAGCGCGTTGTTTGGGGGCTGGTCTTTGGGCCAAGGATACCTGCGGGGGAAAACGGAGAACATATCAGATCTTAAAGGGGGGGGAAAAAGAAGAAACACCACTGTCGGTTGTTATTGTTGTTATTGTTGGTGGTGGTGTTGTTGTCTTCGCAGTAAATACCGTTCTAATCTCCGCTCAGCACCTTCTACTGCAGTATCCGTACCGGTCCAACTGACGCGGGCGCCTCCTTGCGGAAATGTATCTTGCCATCCTGACCTGACCATGGGCTATGGCGAAACAGTGAAGCAGACAGGGGAACGTCTGCGAGCAATCGCGCTATTTAGAAGGCCGGCCTTCCAAGAGGAGGGTGGTAGGGCTGTAGCACCGGCCCCAACGTAGGCGTCGAAAAACATTCTCGGAACGCCGTGCTTCGACACAAGTGCAGCATTCGTGCATGCGTGTGCCCCTCTTTGGACCCTGACGAGTCCATCGTCGGGCCCATGGACAATTTGTGACAGGGCGCACCGTCGCCGCGGGACGCCGGCACGCGCGAAAAAAAAAAGTTTCAGAAACGCGATCGGTTGCTGGAGGACAGCAGCAACGAAGAGCAGGAAGCATGAAGCAAGTAAAACATTATTAACGGGCGGAGATTGTAGCCCCGCTGTTGGTACCAACAGAACCTATCGCAACATATATTCATCAGTATTTTCGAGCCAATTCTTCTCCTCAGATAGTATGGGATGCGAACAGTGGCATCACCTCCCGCAGAGAGAGGTTGGTGTTGCCACCTCGTTGCGAAAGGAAATAAATAAATATGGCGAGGAGAAATGTTTTCTGGAACAAACATCGTATTTATTTATTTCCATCCGCGACGATTGTATTTTTCGGAGAAGAATTGACCGAAAATAGAATCGAAAAGAAATTGGAGAAAGATTCAATCATCGTTGGGCGGGTGGGTGGTGTCTCAAAGGGGAATCTCTTTTCCTCTGTTTACCTGTCTTGCACAGGTATGTTTGATAAAAGGAAGTGAGAGGGTGTTCTTCCTCCTCCTGTGTTCTGGTTCTTGATGTCTGGAAAAATTTGAAATCGTGCCTCTTTCTTCATTTCTGGTTTTGAGAATCCATCAGTATTTTCGAGTAAGTTCTTCTCCTCAGGTAGTATGGGATGCGAACAGTGGCATCACCTCCCACGGACGGTGTGTCCATTTCTCCCTCACTTAGGAAACGCACTCGATCGAGATGAGTTTTGTCATCCCATACTTCACTAACTAACAGATGAATGCGTATTGAGATGATGGCTGAAAAAAGGTAATTTAAATTAACAAATGAGACCATCTATAGCAGAGGCTTATTGCTAAACGCTGCAAACGACCGGCTCTGCTCACTCAAACCGAACTCATTCAGCTGCCTGTATTGGTCCTCTGAAACTCCTTCGACCATAGCGGTACCCTCCGATCCTGGAGCTACCACTTCCATGAGCCTCATGTATCGCCAAGCCGTCTTCGGGTCTTTCCAATACGCCTTCTGCATGATAGTCGACAGAGAGTCCCCCGCGAGGGAGCTGGAAACCGCCCCTCCCGACCTAAAGGAGTGTAAAGAGAACCGTTGGGTCTCCCCTACCTCCGTAGTGTATCGTATCGTCTCAGCGCTTCAGACATCTTGCTAGTAGTCACCGGCAAACTGCCTCTCTGCGCTCGACCTTGCCGAGACTCCGAAATGTCCGGGAAAAGGTACCCTGATGTTGAGTCCCATCCGACCTGTTTTCCCACTGCGACCAACCGCTCTACCGCTCGAACTGGGCAGATTGCCACGTATTCCTCGTCATACGATACGGCTATGATATGATCTGCTCCATCTCGCTGGGTTTTCCCCCATTGAAAGTTGCACATGAGACCGCTCCGATTTGGGAGCCGCAAAATGCGCTGGATGAGGATATTTGTAAGCTCCACCCCTCGCTTGGCCGTGCTAAAAGCTAACAAAAATAACGCAATGTCCCCAGCTAACGTGACCCGTTCGACGTCAGACGAGGCGTACTGAAGCCTGATCTGCATTGGAAGAATGATCTTCTCTAGATGGCTTCGAAGAATCACCGGTGCTTGCTGCACCAATACTCCCGCCTGCTGTTGCTCACTCGTGGTGAACTCCATATATTGCGCAACTAGTTTGCTCTTCACCGGGTTACCGACCCGCATGGTCTTACCCACGGCGTCATCAACCTCATTTCCTTCTCGAACACCATGGATAACTTGGAGACATGATTTGTTCGGGGTGAGTCACAGGCATATCTAAGGTTCACAGTCTCCTTTGTCCGTTGAACAGGCCGTGAGGTGTTTTGTGCCCACTGCTTCGCAGTGTCGAGCATGCACAACGTACGCCTTCTAGTACCGCACGAGTCTAACCAGCATAGAAACTCTACCACATCTTTCGGTTGTGCATTTTCAATACAAACAGACCCGTTCCTTCGAGACGCCAGGAAATTGCTGAACAAAGCCCATGTGGCCGACCGGCTGCGCGCAGAGGCCTTTTCCGATCATGCCGTTTGACATTGTTGGTATCGCTTCGAAATAGCCTCTTCGTCCTCTTGAAGAAGAGGTGTCGTCTGAGCTTGGAGCTGAGCCACCGAGTATCCGCACCATTGACAGAACCGAAACCAATCATCGTTCTCACAGTAGCACTTCGGGCATAAAACCCGTGCCCTTGACGCCGACACTTTTACGAGCGGGGGAGGAGAAAGCTTCGCCTCGTCGACATAACCTCGCTTGCGAATTATCGCCCCTAAGACGCTCACGACGAGGCCAAGAGCTGTGAACATAGTCTGGAGAGCCTGGCAAAATGCGTTGTCCCACAACCACCGAACATGAACAAGACATGTTGGGAAGGGAAGCCGAATAAGTATTACTTTAAATGTCGGGTGAAATCCACTACTACTGCTAGCATTCCCGACCGTTTGAAATGAAAACGCTCGCACCCTTTCTGGTGGTGTACCCGGAAAAAGGGTGACTCACCCCCGCTGCTAGTTGACAACGTTCGCGACCGCGCAGTCGCGTTTGCTATCCTCGGAAACCAGCACTGTTTCTGATCCGGGACGATCACAAGCGCCCTTGCTTGACACTCCTCCAAGTGTTGAAGAAACACGCCGACCATACTGGTTGGGGGAAAACAGAAGCCGAAACAATCCTCGGCCTTTGAACCAGGCATGAACCGAACATTGTGCGTGAGCACGTCAACCCCGGCACATCCCTGCGTATGATATCTAGAGTAAAATGGCAAGTCCTCGCTAGTGCAGCACCGAGCCACCCATCTCTTGTGAACCGAGGAAGGTGTGGCCATTAAATCCATGGTGACACGCTCTCCGGCCCACGCGCTCAGTTCGCCGAACATCTGTTCGGCTAATCTCACAAAATCGTCCGACCCTGGTCAAGAAATGCCGTCGGCCTCAGCGTTAGCCTCGGAGCTCACCCACTTCAACTATAGCGTGAAATCGCGTCGCACTTGCAACCAGAACAGATCTGTAATAATCTCATGCATGAAAGTGTTGGAGGCTCGCCCCCTCATAAAGGCGTCGTGTAAGACCTTGCTGTCTACGTTGGAAACGAGCGTGGACCCAGCCAGCTGAGAAGGCTGGCTATCTGAAAACAGGTGCAGAGTCTGCTGAAGAGCATACCCTTCCTGCACATTGATATGCTGCTGCGCGACCTGTGGCGGGAAATCTCCGCCAGCTTTGAAAATGGGTTGGCCTGGACTCCTATTGAGTCCCCCCCCACCCGCCGGAGGAAGCATCAGATGCTCCGGTAAGAGCTAATTGTTTATGTTCAGCACGACACCACTACGCCCCGTTAAAGCGGTTACGAACCTCTCGCCAGCGTGTCAGCTCGAACATAAGACCGCTGTTCGCCGGGATCTCTATCTCCATGCTGGGCTTGCGACCTCCGCGTCTCTGAAAAGCTACTATGCTGTTATACATATGGTGAGTGTGAAGAGCCGCCACCGGAACCGCCACCGAGAGACTAGTGCATTTGCCTGCGAGCTTCTCTGACATCTGAAAGGAGATGGACTCAGACGTAATAGCGTCGACGAGAATCGTCTCGAGCTTGGAGAGTTTGTCCTCTGGGACCTCGAAACGCTGCTGATCGGAATCACAGATAATCCCAAGGAAAACGAGGCGCGTCGTAGGGATGATCTCACACTTCTTGAGCGAAATGAAGTACCCCGCTCTGTAGAAAACTTCGAAAGCGAAATACGCGGTCGTCTGAGCCGCTTTCCGCTGCTCGTCATAGCTAAGTCTGCGAGTCGACCGAAAATTTGTCAGGTAGAAATCGTCGATTCATGTAAGCACGGGGATGTCTCGTGCTCTCAGTTACCGAGCTATTGCTTCGGAAAGGGAAGCGTATATGAACGGGGCTGAACACCACCCGAACGCTAGCACTGTAAACACGTATACCTCGCCTTCCCACTCGAAACCAAAATATTGCCAGGAACCCCAGGGCAACGTGGTGGTATCCAGCCTTATGATCAATAGTGACTTGATGAGCTCCTGCCCAAGCGCACTGAGCCACTTTGCCTACGCCATCCATGCTGAAAGTGCGATGATGGCACATTAGATTTAACCATCTCGTGTCCCATATCAACCGGGGCTTCTTGGGTTGCACACCCAACGGAAGCACCATCTGCGGTTTGGTGTGCACGCTAACGTCGGCGACATCTTTCCACTTTGCAACGCAGCCAGTCGCCGCGAGCTTGGCAATTTCACTCGTGACCCATGGTACATCTTCGTCGGGAACGTGGTTCGGCAGATGTACCGAGGTAAGGTCAGCGCCGTTGTACGATCGACCTTGAAAAATGCCTGTCGCCTTGTTTTCTACGAAGACGTGAACGTTGACTCCTTCCACCCACCCGATCCCCAACAGGGGTATCTTGCAAAATTTCGTTCCGCCAGAACTCGACCGAGGTCTGCAGGTGAGCTGGAACGAAATCGTCCGTCACCCACATCCGAGCTTGGTCGGGTAGGTAGTGAAATTGTTGAAGTTGTCCGATGTCAGAGAGGTCGACGGTTGACTGTTGCGCTGATGCGCTGAGCAGGTCCCCACGCACTGACTGTGTGCGAATGTGCGCGGTACGTGCGGCTCTCTCGGCAAAGAATAAGTTTGCTCCCGGTCCGACCTGTGACACGCATGAAGTGCGCGGAGGAAAATCTCTGGTGTCGGGGACCGAGCTTGTTGCCATGACTAACGTTGTGTTTCGGCCGCACGTGTAACCTAGGCTGCACATGGTTAGGGATAGTAGCAAACAAATTGGGCAAGTTTCTCCGCCCACCTTAACCCTAACCTACATGAATCGATCCGCTCGTTCAACCGTCGACCAAAGTCCAAACCAAGAAAGGAAATGGTGCAGAGGCGGTGGAGACTGCTCGAGAAAGGTATATACGACCAGTACTTTCGGGTGAGGCTACCAGGAATTTCGGGGGAGGTGTTTTGGTGATCATGCGAGTAATGTATCGAAGAAGTAGGATAACCACTACAGAGGATACCTGTTGGCACTGTGGAATTTGTAGCATTATATTTCGCCCATCAGACCTGAAAAACACATGGTCGAGCCTCGCCTTCCCTGACACGCATGAGGCATGGGTGGGGGCGAGTATTTGGAAAACGAAGGCGGTCAGACAGGGCCGAGAATGCCGCCGTGAACCTCGAGTCGAAAGAAAGAAACATGTGGGTTGAACCAATGGATTAAAGAACATGGAGAGCGTCTACGAAATCCGTGGGGAAGGACCGCCTGGCTAGGACACTGGTCGATATTCTGCCCAACGACGAAAGGAAACAACGAGAGGAAGCCGACCGAACAGAAAAACCTTACAGAAACGAGAGAAAAACGCGTCCCGCAACGCTAGACAACAGGGAGCCCTTCGAAAGGGGAAACAAAGGAAACAACCGGAAACTAGCAAAAGAGAAAAACGCGCACCGCGTCACTAAAGTCGCGAAACTATCTAGTTGGGGCAGTTCTGACCAACATGCCCGAAACCGTGGCACTTGTGGCACTGCACCATGGGGCAGACGCGGTACGAATGCTCTTATGTCGGCCCCGGTCTTGCCGGCTCGGCGGCAAGTGTTGCACAAGGCGGTCTTTCGGCCACCGCCGCGGCCGCCGCGGCCCCAATAGGCCCGGTGCCTCCCCCCGGATCCGCGCCCGGGGGTGTGGTGGCCGGGTTGCCCCCCTTGCGGCTGCATACCGTAAGGGCTGTACCCCCCAGAATGCGGGGCGAGGGCCATGGGTTGCATAGGAGGCGGGCCCCAAGCCCCGGCCGGAGCCGGGGCATGCTTGGGCCCCCCAAAGAACTTTGTGACAGCCGACAATTCCTTCACGACCTTGCCCCTGTCGGTCTGCCTACCCTCTTCTGTCTGCGACATGAGCTTGTCGTGTACCCAGACGGCGGCCGCGTCCGGGAGGCCACACTGTATGAGCTGCACAAGTGCCACGGTTTCGGGCATGTCAGTCAGAACTGCCCCAACTAGATAGATTCGCGACTTTAGTGACGCGGTGCGCGTTTTTCTCTTTTGCTAGTTTCCGGTTGTTTCCGTTGTTTCCCCATTCGAAGGGCTCCCTGTTGTCTATTAGCGTCGCGGGACGCGTTTTTCTCTCGTTTCTGTAAGGTTTTTCTGCTCGGTCGGCTTCCTCTCGTTGTTTCCTTTCGTCGTTGGGCAGAATACCGACCAGTCAGCGCTTGGGCTAGGGCCGCCTTCGTACGTGCGTCGCCGACGGCCGCGGAGCCGGCGTTATGCTGGGCTTGTCGCTGGCGGAGCCTGCGTCGATCAACGCGCCAAACAACCTGCACACGTCGTCAAGGGAAGCGGCTTCCAGCTGCCGCCAGTGCGGCAGCACACCCAGGAGGGTCAAGTCCATCACCCGCCCGCTGCCCTCGCCGCCGCTCTCTGGTGCGCAGAGGTCATGGAGGTGCTCTATGACCGTCTCGGGCCCGGGCTCGCGAAGGTCCTCCAGCCGGAAGTGCGGTACCGCCGCTGCCATGATGAGGAGAAAGAAGCGCACGAGGAGAGACACAAACAGGGGGAAAGAACTAATCCCAGCGGGACGGACGGTCGCGGGCGCCGCTCGAGCAGAGCGGGGGGCGCGAGCGGATGGTGGAGCGTCTCAAAAGAAGGCTCTCTTTTCCTCTGTTTTCCTGTCTTGCACAGGTTTGATAACAGGAAGTGAGAGGGTGTTCTTCCTCCTCCTGTGTTCTGGTTCTTTGTGTCTGGAGAATTTTGAAATCGTACCTCTTTCTTCATTTCTGGTTTTGAGAATCCAAACAGCAGCAGCAGCAGCAGCAGCAGCAGCAGCAGCAGTGTCAAGCTCGTTGCCTCACCCGTAGCTGAAAGCCTCCTTGCATTCTCGAAGGTGCGAACCACTCTCCCCGCCGAATCCGATGTAGCCTCGCGTGAAGCCGCCCTTCTTTGCGGGGATTTTCCTTTTCTCCGCTTCCGGAAGGGAAAAAAATCGCCTGATTTACAGCAGTGGTTCGTCGGTAAAAAATCGCCTCATGTTGGTCGGAGAAAGTCGCGGGGCCCGCAAGCGCGCGTCACACACCCGAAAACGAGTGGGCGACGCGAAAAATCGAGGGCGCGAACAAAATCGCGCAAATGCCGTTGATGATGCGTAAATGGGATCCTCTATTTTGACACAGCAAAGTATGTTTGAACTTCTAGACTATTATTACAATAGTAGATCCCTCGGTCGTGCGTAGAAAAGAAAAGAAAAACCCAGCATTTGTGGTTGGTCCGCCATTTCGTGTCGCCGACGGGTATGCAAGAGTGTCGCACGAACACAACTCATCAGAGTGTCCCCATAGCGTGGCATGATGGCGATTGCCGTCTATAGCGGACTTTTGTATAACGAAGAATAACATGGTGGCGATTTTCATCAACAGCGCGGTACAACAAGAATGTGACACAGTCTGCTTTGTAGTCCTCCAACTTCGAGTATAGTTGACATCTCAGCTGTCAGCCGTGTAGGTTTCAATCACCGGTGGTGGGGGTCTGGTCCACACTGCTATTCCCGGTATGTGCACTATGAACCAGGTACATGCAAGCTGAATTTTTCTCGGGTCTTCTCGAATAATTCTTTGCACCGAGGCAACACAAATTCGGGACTCTGGGAACGGGGAACTGGGAGCGGACTCACGGACTGCGGGGAGATTGGGCCGCAACCCCTCCCTCGGACAAAGTTGCAGTTGAAGTCCCGGTCACAAACTCAAATTCACCTGGCGTTGTCGAAGGCCAGGCGCCTCTGAGACGTCGTGATCCCATGACCTACGACAAAGAACAGCCCGTGGGTCTCACAAGCTCGCAGCAAGGCGTTCGCGGTGGTCGCTCGATCATCCTCGCTGCGGAGATGCGACAGTTACGCAGAGCAGTGTTCAGCCAGGCCGGAGAGGCATGATGGTCTTGATCAAGATGCACATCGCCCCTCTCCACGTCATGGCTTGACCCATGGCACAACATAAACCTTTGAATCTGGGCCGGGTCCCTTCACGTGTTGCCATGCCAGTACGCGGTGTGAAGTCTCGGTTTACCCTGCTGCTGTGGCGGCATGATGTCGACCAGGCTGCATGCACTGCTTAGCTGAATCTAACGTGTACTACTGCCATTTCATCACCTGAACGATTCATCACTGGTGGTCAGCAGTGACGCGATATTGACAGTGGGTATGTGCACCTCTCTACTCGCCATCCTCTCCCTCTTCCTCCTGTCTACGCCGTGCACGCGCCCCCAGAGCCGCTTGCTGCAGGCTGCACTCCAGGCTAAGGGTGGGGAGCCCGCAAATAGGAGTATTTGCATCCCGGGTAAAATGTGACGCATCTGCGTCTCCCCGCGGATAGGTTCGCGTGCATTGCACATCAGCAGCAGCCATCGGCGAGAGAGAGAGAGAGAGAGGGAGAGAGAGAGGGAGAAAGCGAGCCTAGAGGGCAGCGAAGCTTGGAGTTATCGGAGGTCCCAGGCTTGTTTTATTCTCTCAGTCCAACCTCAAACGGTGAGTAACCGGCCTCGGGTGTCCTGCGTTGCATTTCCTGGGGTAGCCATCGCTTCTGCCGTCGACGGCACTCAGAGTCTGCGCAGCAGCAGAGCATCTCGCTGGGATAGGCTTGGCCGAATTTTTTCAGGCTGTTCCATTGTGTGTTGAGGACACCGTGAGCTCGCCGCGCTAGTATGTGCCCCTCTTATGCAGCCGTGTTTCTTCAGTAGCATCTGGATTGATGAACAGGTCTCATACTCACTGCTCAGCAGCAGGATGGGTAGAGCCTGTGGTTCAGAGACCGCAGCAACAGCAGCAGCAAGTGTCGGCACACCACATCGTGCTCTCGGGCGTTGAGCCATTTGGCCCTGTGGTAAACACTTGTGGTTGAATTCGATCGTAGCGTAAACCCACGATAGGTCGTACTCTGAGGTAAACACTGGTTGCAGAGACGTTCAATAGTAGCACTGCTCACTGCGCACGAGTGAGTCTTGTGTCATCTCTGGTCTCCTCGCGCCTTTTCGAGTCAGCAAGTGTAAGGGAGGTGTGCGTTTGGTTGTTTGCCCGACCGCGCGGTGGTTTTCGCGAGCGCTTGTGGTGTCAATGCCCGCCTAAGCGCTCTCATTTCTTGAGCCACCGCACAATCTACCTACAGCAGTATTTCCTGTTCCAGTATTTTGACTCAAACCGAGGATCATTTGATGTATCATTGGATTGCCTGCTGAGGCCTCCTGCGCCGGGCCGTGGTCCCGCCCATCCTTCGTGTACCTCCATTGATTTCTCTCTCCACCCCGGCGAGAAGGGGACTCACCCAGACTTGCTTCACCTGCACCGGTACCTACTGCACTCCGGGGACAGGGGCATATCATTCGCATCGGCGTAACTCTGCCCCCGGGCCCGCTTGCTACCCGACAGGCGACCACTATAATAGCGGTGGCTCCGATGTAGTGCCGCGCCACCGACTCTGTCTTCCAGCCCCCAATCTGCATGATTTCATCTACTCTACCGCCGTCCCCGCCACCGACTTGCTGAGGGAATTGCCTGCACGAAAGGAGTGCATGGTAAACTGCGTCGGCAGCTCAGCTACCCACGAACGATTCTGCGGGGAGGCCGTCATGCGGGCCGCCGTAAGAGGGAGGTCCCCCCTCTCACCCTCGGCAGTGACCGTCGGGAATAAGTGCCCCCTTCGACAGGTCCCAACGGACGCGCTCAGCGGCCGAGATGTACGCCGTACCGCAGCGAAACGCACAAAGTTCTGCACAGCAGGCGTGGTCTGCCTACACTGCGACTGCCTCGCTGGACGCACGGAGCTGCTTGCCAAAAACTGAGAACCGAAAATCAGGCCACGAAATGTGAAGTAAAATTTCCGATCAGACCGGATGGTTCCAAGATTTGGAACAAATGATGTAGCCACGGATCTCATCGAATGTATCGGGATATGTGTGCGCAAAGAGATCACTCCCTTCTTTCGCTCCGAAAACTAGTGAGCTGTCCCGTTGTTTCGACGACCGAGTGTTCGGCATACTCTCAATAATTTATAATTTAGCGAACAACGCGACAGCTCACTAGTTTTCGGAGCGAAAGAAGGGAGTGATCTCTTTGCGCACACATATCCAGATACATTCGATGAGATTCGTGGCTACATCATTTGTTCCAAATATTGAAACCACCCGGTCTGATGGAAATTTTACTATGTACATGTCTATCATGCATATTCGTACGAGCACTGCCGTTGTCAAGCAGTAGCTTTTAGCCACCTTCCTTTTCGATAGGGTGGGCACCGAGGTAAACATGGCAAGACGTGAGCTTTTTCTGTCCGGTGCTGGAAGCGTTGCAGGTACCGCCTTGGCCGTTAACTACTCCCACACAAGTAAAAATCAAGACAAAGTACAGTACCGCTGTACGGTCCCACGAGATTCCCAGACCCCCTCGGACAGATCCCCCTCGTGCAGCAGGACCGGCGAAGGTGGCTTGGGGAAGGGACTGTTCCCAGCGGTGGGTGGGGGGGGGGGGGGGGCGTACTCATTTGTTGCTTGCCGTAGTCATTTGACCATTGACCACGCGTCCCTTTCGAGACGGAGCACCGTTCCTACACCTACTAGAGACACCACCAACATTTGGGAGCTCTTTACGTTTCTGCCACAAACTCCATAAAAATTTCTTGCACATCTTATCCCCGTCCTCTAGGGCCTCTTGTGCCCACCATCTATCCCCAATTATCGCGATCGTTTTTTCGCTGTTGTCTAACTTACCAAACTTGTCCATGTCACACCCTCTCTGTCTCATTTCCTCCTCGAGATCCTCTCTTTCCTTCCTGTACAACTCACACTCCCCAACTATGTGGGGTCTACTCTCCTCCGATTTGCCACATGGACATGTGTGTCTATCCTCCTCTTCCTCTCTCCTACGGCTGGTATACCTCTTCCTCCGTTCTGGCAAGTCCAGATCGCCTACTCGAAATTGCAATTTCAGCTTTTTCGCATAGTCCATGGGGCCGTCCAAGTACTTCTTCATCCCTATCCCTTCTTTCAACTTCCCGTATATCTCCAAGTGGTCTTGCGGTGGGTGGGGGGGGGGGTTAGGTGGCATGTTATTGAGCCCACGGTTCTAGTCTCCAGGTGGCACTTATGTGGTCCACATCACGTGTTAGTGTTGTCGCATTCTTTTTGGTGATCGGAAGCGTGTGCTGCTGTAAATCCGATCGTTCCTGTACGCAGCAAACTGCTGCTGTGTGATCTGTTGGCCGTGTGGCCATCAAGTATTCAAGTGTACGGTAGGTGCCGGGAGGGTAGCAGCACCAGCACCAGCAACTAGTCCAGGGAGAGAAATTTGACACAGGGCGTAGCGGCTTCGGCAGCAAGAAACGAAACGACATTGCCATCTTGTTCCTGCTGTGCATACCGCCGAAACAAAAAATGAGGTCTTCTGCTGTAGGGAGGGCGAGAGAGTCATGTTCTTGCCCTCTTGGCCCCTGCAGCACACGACGTACGTCTCCTGCACACGCTCCGTGTAACCCAAGAGCCCTGTGGTGGGGGTACGGGTCACCAATCCGAGTAACACCGACACTCTTACTTGCAAATGTGGGCGCAAAAATACCAAACAACTGCATTTGTGGCAGAACCCCGGTTATGTTCTTGGAGCGACTCCCCCCGAACCCCCATATGCCTTGCATTTCCGCGCGCTGCTGCACCCAACCCAGCGCTGTTGTTTTGGTCGTTTGTGCTGTGCTGAATCCCTCGTCAAATCGAACCCCGTATCGCTCTTACCCCTCCCCGGACAGAGCCAGCTGTAGCGGCGGGGCACAAGCGGCATCATGTCTGGAGCTGCGAAGGTGCGGCAGATTTGGAGCGCGTTTTGGGATTGTTGTTTGGTGGTGGTGGTGGTGGTGGTGGTGGTGCTGCTGCTGTTTCTACTTTTTGCGACACGGTGTTGGCGTATTGTGGCCTCCGTATTTGACATGGCTGCTGCGGTTGTACTGACGAGTCCACATGTACCGAACCGTGCATTCGCTCCAGAATCCTTTGCTTGAACGCCCCTACGTACATACGTTAGTTTCCCAGGCTAAGTCGCAAACGAAAACAAGTGGGCGCCCAAGCGTTGGCCATTTTCTCATGACACCAGTGACCGACGTCGCCAGCGAACCCCGCTTGCAAAGGATCAGGAAGCTAATACACATCCCTCGCGTGCGCAATATTTTGCAGGCCGCGTTCAACAAAATCCCAAACAGTGGGCCCCTCCTGCCCCTCATCAACGGCGCGTTGGTGCTGGGAGCGGTGGGCTACTGCGGGTACAACTCGGTATTCACAGGTGAAGGGGTGTCCCCGCGGTAGCGATGGTGTTGCTGCGGTTCGGGCCGTTATACAATGTGGCGCGGAAGAAGCTCCTGGAATCGAACCGTTTTCTTCTCTGCCATCACCCCCCCCCCCCCCCCCCAACTTGAACGGCGCGCCTCGCGCAGACAAGAGGCACGCGGCCAAGTGTATGTAGAGCTGCTGCATACAGACATTCCATTTCGGCGGTGTATCCAGTTACGGTGTTGGTGCCGACGCGGCTGTGATGTGTTGTTCAGGGTGTTGTGGTTTGCCGGTAGTGGCACAGCTGTCCTCGCTTTCAGGACGTCGCTGTCTGCTCCTCCTCAAGAATATTGTCCTCAATGCGGGGAAGTGCCCTTAAAATCATTCACTGCCCTTTTTCTATGTTCTACGGAGCACCTTACATCTTTGCACTACGGTGTCCTCAGAAGCTGGTAGTGTCGTGATAGTTGGGGTCCTGGAAGTGGGGAAGACTCTAGTGGAGAAAGGCAGTGCCAACGGTTGTCTGGTCTAGTGGTGGTGGGGGGTAGTGGTATTGATATCGTTAGCGGGGCCTCGGCGATGGCCGTTGTTGCGTGGCTTGGCTGCTGTTCGCCACAGTCTCTTGCAGCCAGCCAATGCGTTGGTCGACCCCCCACACCCGCAGTTTCACGGGCACTGCTCCTCTTCGTTGCCGTAGTTTCGTTTGAAGACACTCGGTGCCTTGGTCGCCCCGCACACCAATTCGCCTCGGTCTCAGCGCACTCTCTCGTTTCTCGGAGTGGCCATCGCTGCCTCGCAGCTAGCGTTGCCAACTGAACCGTGTTCGTATTACGGAACGATACGATTGCCGTGAACGAAGTATCGTAAACGACACAAGATAACACACCCCCTGGACCGTTTTTCAAGGCTTGATTTTTCAACAGCAGAAAGGGTCGCGGCGCCAAAAATGGTGGTGTTGAAGCTGTCTCGTCGAAATCTCTCCGAAAACGTATCGTTTCGTTTATTCATCCTCTTCATCGTGGAGTAGTCTAGCTTTGAAAATCGATTCAGGGGGTGTGTTATCTCGTGTCGTATACGGTAATACGTTTTGGGATAGCCCCCAACAACAGGAAACACAACTCCTGCTATTCCGACCGTCATGTGCATAGCACCCGGCGTGTTATTAATGTCCTGGAGCTCCGTTCCGGATCGGCGTTTTGAGCAGTGGATGGCGGGCACCGTGCGATCGTGTTCAACCGGCTGAGCGGGGTGAAGGAGGGGGTCATGGCGGAGGGGATGCACTTCATTATCCCCTGGTTCGAGTGGCCTTACATCTACGACGTGCGC
>FN648619.1:442718-481239 GCA_000310025.1 Ectocarpus siliculosus | reverse complement strand
GCAACATTTTGACAAGAAAAGTACCTCGTTTTTTGTGAGCTCCCCCCCCCCCCCCTGTTAGGCATTGTGCCCCTTCTCTCACCCCTTCTTCTTGCTGCCGTCCTTGTCCTTCTTCTTCCCCTCGTCAAGCAAATCCTTGAGCGCCACGCCTACGTCCACCCCGTCCAGCACCGATCGGCACAGCGTCTCCAGGGTCGCCGACGGCTCGTCCGCCGAAGCGACGGCAACGGCCAATGCCGCCAGTCTTTCGGGGTCCTCCAGCACGCCTCGCGTCCTCTCGGACACCGCCTTCTCCGCCTGACGGCCAGGCGGGACGACGCCGGCGGGGAAAAAAGTGAAAGTGGTAGGGTTAAATATTGCGTTCGGAACAAAGAGTCCCGAGCCTTGTTGAAACCGCGTCTCTAACTTCTATCATTATCGTCGCGGAGAAACCACGCGCGCTCCAAATTCTCATCTCGGACACGGCCTTCGTCTTCCTGAAGAAACGGGACTACACCAGCAGGGGAAAGCGACAAAAAAAATGCACTGCGTCTACAAATATCATCGTCGGAGTCGAGCACAGGTCACGTTCTCCCCAAAAAACGGACGCGCGGGAGGAGGGAGCTGACGTGTCATCAACACCGACACACTTCCCAACCAAAAAACCGCAGTCGTCTCAATGTCATTCGTACCCAGTGTTCCAGTACCAACTTCATCCTTTGCCAACTTGTCATGTCGTTGTATGAAACTTAATAGTCCTATATCGCACCATATTCTCAATACCGTTACAACATTACCATCACCAAGTGCCATATCTCTGCCATGGCTCATACCTCAGCGAGCTTTTCGTTCTTCTGCTGGGTTTCCTGCTCCTCGAGAGCTTTCAGCGCCTCCTTCGCTTGGGCCAGCTTATCCCTGCCCCAAACGGGGACCCACCCATGCGAACGGAGCGGCCATCGACCGCCACACACACAAGAGAGAGAGAAAAAAATAAGGATGGTGGTACCTTCGAAGAAAGAGAGATGATAACGGGGAATCCCGTTTCTCGGGGGGGAAACAACAAGGAGAGCCACGCAGTACCCAGCAGCGCAAGGAACATGCGCATGTGTATCATACACGACGCACCCAGTAGTAGTGCAGGAGCACGCGCATGTACATGATCAAAAATGGCGTGTTCAAGTTTGGCTGCGAGGCATTGGTGTGGCTGCGGATTGGAGCTATAGCTCCTATTTACCGGGCAGAAATGCTGTCGGCGCTGACAAAAAAACGTGACGAAAAAAGGTCCATCCAGGAACCTCGTGCGCACGGTGTGACTCCAGCACACGATGTCGTACACGAACTACATAAATAAACACCGCAAAGGGAGTGTGGCATGCACCGCAACGAGAGTGTGACATACACCGCGACGAAAATGTGGGATACACCACAAAGGGAGTGTGTGGGATACACTACATCATCATGTAGACGTGCTTCTCGGCAAACGAGCATCAACCACCAGGGACGGACAAACACAGCCGCGGGGATCTGGTCGCCCAACCGTAACAAGTAGCAACGGACATTCCTATCGGAGAGGGAGGAGGATTCGGCGCACCCTGTCGACTTGGGAAAAAATGTGTGCTATATTTCGTTCGCTTCGCGAAGACAACCGCATCGCAGACGAACGTACAGGTATGTACAAGAAGCCGAAATAACACATCGCCCGAGCCTATTCAAAATCCCCCCGTTCGTCAATAACCATCGTCGACATCTACATAAGGCTTCGTCAACGAGCTTGATGCCCAACAAATTGCGTCTCCGTGCACAAACCACTGTACAGGCTTCAACACATTCCCTTCAACCTTCAACTGCGGATATATCTCGAACGGGTAGTCCCTCTTCGATTGTATTGACAAAACTGTGTACAGATTTGTAATATGTTTTCTTGGCTCGTTAAGGTTTTGCTGGGCTCGTCGAGTCAAAAAAACACGTCAGCTGTGGGGGCTGTTCGAGCCTGGGAAAAGTCATTGATGGCAGGCGGCAGATGGCAGCTGATTCAGACCAACACGTGTTCTGCTTTCATTTTGCATCACACCTTATCACACTACCAATATGCTCTGACGAGCCAGCCCACTCCGGAGGCGCGCCTTGTTTTCCCAAAAAACTCATGCCGGTCCCAAACAATCCGAAACGTACCTCGCGCTCTCGGTGACCAGTCTTATGTCTTCGATCTCCTTTGTTCTGACGGAGGCAGCCTCAACGGCCGCCTCAGCGTAGCCCACCCTGCGTGCCGTGCCCTGCTCCACCTTCACCACCCTGGTTTCACGTCGAGGGGTTGGGGGTGTCTGTCTGCCGATTTGCTTGTATCTCATTAGTCACCAGATTACCTTCTTGTTTTTCGCTGTTGGTAGAGCAATAGCTGAAACCGAGGTTAGCTGATGCAGCGGCCAGCGGGTTTTTGCGGTTGGTGCCACCGTGAACAGAACGGGCACGTGATAGCTTCACTTCTTGTCCCTCTCTTTAACCTCTCTGGATAGGGAGACTGGACCCTGTCGTACCAATCCCCTCGGCATGCCCCTTATCGAGGCAATTCTGTGGACTAGGAGGCGTGATCTCTCCTGCCCCCCTCCCCCCCCCACTGGGACTGAGGTAGAGCCTGTTGGTTCTGATCAGCGGGTTAGCGTCATCGATGCAGACCATACAAAAACACAAATACGCGAATAGCGACAAAGTAAGTAGAAAGCAGAGTCCTCGGTAGACACATGCATTTCTCTTCGCGTACTATCTACCGTTTCTGGCTTCGATTTCGGAGAAATAGCCTATAGATTTGGTCACTCCTGTGGCCATCCCTTATCGCCTCTCACGGAGTCCCAGATAATGACAATCTAGAACAATCGTTCACCGTTTGTTTAGCCGCACGGGGACTTGTTTTTAGCCGTACGGAGACTGATTTGGTCAGCCGGTTAGCCCGGTCGATGTAAATAACCCATGGGAAGACACGCACGCAAACACGGACAGTGGGTCGATGCCAGAAACAAAGACACACATATGAATACATGAGAGGACACACACCGGTCGGCTAGGCCCGCCACCCATTCCTCCGAAGCCTCCTCGCAGGCAAACACGAAAAAATCGGTCGATGCAAGCAACAAAGGCACACACATGAATACATGAAAGGAAACACACCGGTCGGCTAGGCCCGCCACCCATTCCTCCGAAGCCTCCTCGCAGGACGCCTTGCAGGCCCCTGCCGGCTCGTCGCTCCCGTCGCAACAGTCGCACACGCCGTCCCCGACCCTGGACGACGGCAGACGCACCGACCGGTGACCGCGGTTGGCGCACTCGAAGACACCTGTGTTTTCAAAGACGGACGTAGCCGCGAAAGTCAAATGTCGGTCTTGTGTCCTGTGGGACTTGGGTGACCAACACGCCTCTGTCATCTGTCAAAATTACATATCTGTGGCGTCCCAACGTCAGCGGGATAATCCCTCCGACTGGATTGTTCTAGAAGCCTTCCTCTGCGTTCTTGAGGTGCTTCCCTCCTTGACCGCGATGATCGACGGCTGTCCGCCTTGGCCCCTCTAGTCTCTCACTTCCTCTTACGACCTCTCTCTGGTTTCACCAGACCTGTGCATACTGCTGTCCACGTGGTCCTACACGTGCCCCACTTTCGTTGTGGTTGCTCAACGTGAGGACAACTTGCTCGCCGCAAGAGTAGAGACTTCGTATGCGTAGCTCCCCATCGACTGCTGTCTTTAGCCCTACACAGAACCACATTCCCCGGTGCGTCGTAAACCACGGCAGGCGTGCTTCCGATAAACTCCTGGCCCCCTCGGGAGCAGGTACAGAGGATGACACCAAAGTTTTCGTGTAGCAGTGCTCCTATGTACCGCAACGAAGATTATCAACAACAGTGAGAATGACTAGCACATGTCAAATACTGCGAGAGGCGGAGAGATGGCACACCCCGTATGGCGACCTCCAAAGCTCGATTCGATTGCTCCACAACCAAGATAGGCTGTACCGTACCGTATACCGTACCGTGGTATTCCGCAAGAGTCGGAGAGATGGCACACCCCGTAGGGCGACCTTCAAAGCTCGATTGCTCCACAACCAAGGGGGCGCGGAAAGAGCCCGATACGTCTACGGAAAGCCCCCGACGAGATGTTTCCAAAACGAGCATTCTTGGTGTTGGCACAAGCTTGGTTGTTGAGCAATGGAGCTTTAAAAATCGGTCTAGGGGGGGGTGCCATCTCTCCCCCCTTGCGGTACTCCTGCAGCAAAATACTGAGAGGATGACAACCCCCCTCGTGCGGAAAAACTCTCCTAGACCAGTCAGCTCTCTGCCATCAAGAATTGGAAAATTGAGCTTTATTAAAAGCTGGAACCCGTTGCACCTAGGATGCAACTCTAATGATATAGTCCACACAGGGCAGTTCAGCTCCCACTTCTGCTGCATGTACGCGCTGCACATCGTACCATACCGGCGGAGCCCCCATCATATACAACCTTGTAGGATATCATTGCTCTGCACACCAGAGGGGCGGACAAATAGAGAGCGAGGGGTCGTCACCAACTACGCCGTCAACAGCGTTAACAAAGGGCAATCACCGTTGCTGCAGGCAGAGGTCCCTGGCTCGTCGCTCCCGTCGTGCGGACAATCACAAAAGTTGTCGTTTATCTTGTCCCACGAGATCTCCGTCGAGCCTTCTTCCCCGCTGCTGCTGGTGCACACAAGCTTCCCTGCAGCACGCGCGGCCGCGAACCTCGCCGCGTCTCGCCTCCCGACTCCCGAGGCAGGCGGAGTGAACTCGTCTCCCGCAGCGTTCTCCCTGATCAGCGCCACGGCTCTTGCCCTGGCTTCCTCTGTCGCTGCGCCGTCCGACGATGATCCAAAGCCGAACAGGGAGAGCGCGGACGCAGGCGGTATCGAGAGCAGACAGAGAGCAGGAACCATCGCCGCGAGCAGAGAGCGGGGATTCATGGTGGACCGAGAGACTGAGCGAACAGTGCTACAGGTGCCAAGGGTGTTATTGCAGCCGCGGGCTCGTCCTGCAGCAGACGCTGGGTGTGACAGACTGGTCCGTCGTGTGGGGGAGACGGGGAGACATTTTAGGGGGTACGCAGATGGTAGCACGTTGGGCGTGGGTTTCTATGGCTGTTCTTGGATTTCTCTTTGTGTGTAACCGTCAGATCTTACGCTCACCCGCTCTTTTGCTTAGTGTTCATGATGCTCTCTCTCTCTCTCTCTCTCTCTCTCTCTCTCTCTCTCCCGATTACCTATTGGCAATGCATGGATGACGTCACAGAGGATCCTCCATTTCTCGAGATCGCCACATCTTCAGTACTGTAGTGCCCGGCACGAGCGAACGGAGCGGTCAACATGGGCCAGAAAGTTGGCAAGGCCAGCTTCGGGGATGTAGTCAAGCCTTTCGTGAACCGTGAGTGCCTTGTGTAGTCTGTGATTGAATTTTAAAGCACGAACACATACTCGTGCGGGATCTCACGACGTGCGTGGGATGACGGAGTGGTGTCCCCTCTTGATCCTTCAAGATCTGGAACCAAACAAAACACCCACATTGCACAGATTTCAGGTGTTGTACTGCTGTAGTAGCCGACGGAGATACCGTAAATCTCAAGGGGGCTGCTTGATCCTCCTGTTGTATTTGCAGTTCATTGTGTAGACCTATGGGTTTTCCTCTTCCCTTTACACTGCAATAAAAGGTGGGGATTTGAGAGAGGTTCCTGAAATTCGGCACGGGGTGGCGTAGATGCGGCGGCGATGATTTACCACCTACCCATCGCCGAAGAAACTTAAACTTTCATGATGACAAGGGCACGTCAAAATATGGAAACATTCGTCATGGTGAGGCGTACACCAAGAACACGCGCCAATAGACGTACATAAGCCTTGATTGCGGAGGTTGTTTCTATCTACAGCGTGTGGTTTTCTGTTTTCTTTGTAGGGTACCACAGCCCTGTTGCCAGAGCCGTGCAATCATGCCACCTTCACAATGCGATCGATGATTAATGCGAGTACTCGCTGCCGTACGGCACTGCACAGCCAAGAATACGACCTCAAATACAAGACCACGAAGTATCCTAACATTTCAGCCTACTTTAGCTTGGGCCCTGCCCCTCAATAATGTTCAGTCTCGTTTCCGAACGCTTCTTATCTTCAGTAGTCTACCCATACAGGCTGATAGCTCCAGTACGGTCTTGTAGATTACTACGAGCCACATTTTCAGCTGCTTTGGCTTACACTACATGCCAACGCAACCCTGCACCTTCGCAATGGTCGATGCCGTATCTCGTTACCGCGTGTGCTCCTATCATTTTCCTACATGCATGGTCATTCAAGTTCCTGATGAGTCCATCCGAGCGCTATGGCAGGAGTTCAACTTGTGCGCCACTGGCTGGGGGGTGAGCCCCAAGTTCTTCAACCAGCTGTGCCAGGCTATGGCTAAGTCGATAGGCACTGAAGCGAACGAGGTCGCCAACAAAGAGTTTTTCGCTGCTCTCGATACAGACAAGGTGAGATGTTACGCCTCCTGCGGACCCACAAACCACAGTTAGTTGGAGAGTATCTCCTCGCCAGGGTACTTTCAAGGCGCCGGGTAAACGTCTTCCCACACCTTTCTTATCGACCGCTGTTCCGGCGTGCTTTGATATTTTTTTCAAACGTGCAAACTTGAACCATCCCAGAACAACCTCGTCGATGGCCTGGAGCTCATGTCCACGCTTGGGATGCTCTCGGGGATGCCGCGCGAAGACAAGGTGGGCGCTGTTAGGATTTGAAATGCAGAGAAAAAAAACATGGAGCGTCTCCTGTAGTGTTGTCACTTGCGACCCTCCAGAAAATGGCACGTACACAGCTCGCAGGCTGCTCAATCGTACGCACGGCCATGACCTCGCATCAGGTGGAGTTCGTGTTCTCGTGCTACGACGTGGGCGGGAGATCCACCCTCAGCATGAACGAACTTTTCCTGCTGCTGAAAAGTACCTCGGCCGGGCTCTGCAAGCTGTCCGGCATCGACGCCCCCGACTCCGCGCGTTTGGAATCCATTGCAAGCCTTGTGAGAAACAAAACAACACGTGGCGCCACCAGCCCAGCGTACGATGGTGCCTTCACCTTCGTTGCTACGGTATCATTTCTTGTATTGTGTTGTATCGGCGTCTACGTACGGCGGAATTGGTTCGTAGAAGAGTGACGAGCACGAGAGGATCCAACTGGCGATCGTAGACTCGACCCATGTATATGATGCATAACTGTGGAGTTGAGCGATAGCCTGATAGCGAGCGGGATGCAGCATCGACTAAACAAGAGATCGAAGGGGGAATTTTGTTCAAATTGTGGCTATACGGTCAAAACAATTCTCACCACTGTTGCCATCTGAAACAGGAAACTTGACGACGCAGTCTGCCCATCGTGTTTAGATGCGCATCGAGAAAAGCTTGGCAATCATGCTAATATCTATCTTATCGGTAATAATATTGGATGAAGGTGTTTATGCACAACAAGACCGGCGTGGAAGGAGGCTTGTCCCTTGACACCTTGTCCAGCTACTGCGACGCCAACCCTGTGGCTTCCAGCTGGCTTGCCTTCTATGATGACTGCGAGGGGCAGGTATGGCCGATCGTATCAACCCTTGCGTGACTGGGTTACTCTGACTTTAGGTTTTCGCCTCCTCCTCGATCGAGACCTGCTCTTGGAAGGCGAATGTAATAATAAAAACTTTCATTTGTGCACACACGAAACAAGGCGTCAAGGATGATACTGCAACGAGGAGACGTCCTGTTTGTTTGCTTTGATCTTTCTGCAAACAAAGTAGTCGGAACTGCAATCAGGACTTTAGTCACATAAGGGTTAATGTATTTGTTCCCATCCCGGCGTACCTAGCCGTTGCCGTGGTTTGGTGTGTATCTCAATCTTTCGAGTATTTTATCGTCCCCAATGCGCAAACTCAACGAAAGACACAAGCTCACATTCTGAACGCAAAGATAGCAAGACCAGCGAAAGGGAACACGGGGTCACGATGGTATATCTCGTACACGGCAAGCTTGTATCCTCTCCTCTCCTCTCCACTCCACTCCTCTCCTCTCCTCTGCTGCCACGTCCCACCTTCACTATTCCATTCACCTTTTCTTCCTGCTTCTTTGTCGGATCCTCCTCAGAAGTGCGACGCCAACGCCAACGGAGGCGACCCGTCGACCGTTCTCGAGACCGCCGCGCCGGACATCCACGAAGAGGAGGCGGTCTTTGCGCCGCGCTCGCGGGCCCAGGAGAACGCCAACGCGGGCACTGTCACCGAGCGCGCCGAGGGCGGGCCGCCGCCTCCACCCAAGGGAGCGTGGGTCGAGGCCGCCAAGGAGCTTGTCCCCCCCCCACCCCCCCCTGAGGTAACCCCAGAAGGAAATAGAGTTCTGTGCGGGGGAGCGCCTCTGAGGGGTTAAAAGCAGTGTCAACAGCGGCGAAAATCTCCCCCGGGGGCGGTAGTGATGTCACTTGCGCTTCCTTGTCTCGGCTCAAATGAGATGGGGAGACACCGCGGTGCAAAACTGTCATGTTGTCCGCATGTGCATGAGTTTACGAAGTATTCCAGGGCATTGGCGATGACAGGCGTGTTTTTTCTTGCTTGATGACACGACCTCTTGCTCGTACGTGCATGTGTGCGGTGGTACATACGCACGAAAGTATTTTTTCGCGGTTGATTGTGCAAAGCTAGGTATTTCTATGCGCGATGAAGGGTACGCACAACTAGGTTGATTGGGATGTTGTCACCGTCTGTGTCTGCCATGTATTTGTGGTATGTTTCATCAACAAGATGGCCTTCAATACATTGGGAGCAGGAGGTGGTGATGGCGGTCTACCTCGCTCTCCCACCTCCCCATTGACCTACCATCAGCCCGGACCCCTTCCATTCTCCTCTTCTCTGCCACTGGCTTAATCCGAACCAACAACCCTCGGTGCGTTGCTTCACTTACACCGTTCTTCTCCTGACAGGAGGGGGAAAACCCCGACGAGGACGCCGAAGCGGATGACGGCGAAGACGGCGACGGCGCCGCCGCCGCCGCCGGAAAAGACGGCCCGCCTCCGCCGCCCCCGCCGCCACCGCCGGCGCCCCCGGCCCCAGACACGCAGCTGTCCCTGGAGTGGGTGTACGGGTACTCCGCGGCTTACTCTCGGGCTTCGGCGTGTTACTTTTCGGTGACGAACAGCAGCGATGCATCAGGTGGTGGTGGCGGCGGCGTGGGCGTGGTGTATCCTGCCGGGAAAGTGGCCGTGGTGCTAGCCCAACCGCTCGACGAGGAAGGAGCGGAGGTGGAAGGTGTGAACCGGCCGTAGCCAGTGCTTGTGAACGTCTCTCTCTGTGCGGAGTCCTGCCACACCGTGCCGCAAAACCAACCAACAACGCAGGGAGTAGTGTACGGTGACGGTTTTTAATGTCGGCATGGATGCGTGCAACCTCAAGTTCACCCCATCCTCCAACCCTACATTGCTGTGATGTACTGCTAAGGGCTGATTCCATTCCTCAACATCAGCCTGCATGCGGTCTTACCTTTTCTTATTCTTTGTTCTTGTCCAGGTGACAGGGCCCAAACCTTCATGCAGGAACACACGGACGAGATCACGGCCCTGGCGGTGAGCCCTTGCGGCAAGTGGGTCGCCACCGGAGAAGCGGGTGCCCAACCCAAGGTGAACGGACTGAAAGAGTTAGGGTGTATGCACGCTCTACGTCTAATGCGAACTCTCCACCAATCCCCATGCGCAACCGACTCCCCGGTCACGGTAGGCGGACCTGCCACTTCTGCATTCTACCGTGACAGACACCACTTCTGACGCAAGAAACCTTGCCTGCTTGGCCGCACACACAAAACCCTGTTCCCAGGTGTTTGTCTGGAACGCCACAACGAAGCAGATCAGGATGACGGCCGCAGGTTTTCACACGGTAGGCGTTGCCGGTCTGGCGTGGTCACCCTGCGGGAGCCTGCTGGCCTCCACCGGGGCTGACGAGCACCACTGCCTGCAAATCGTCGAAGCTTCGACAGCACGGCCTGTCTTCGGGACCCGGTGAGGAACATTTGCGACTACACTGCATTGAAAGAAGTCGGACTCGGCGAAGAGAAACAGTCTCTTGGGAGAGGTTGCGTAGAAATTCCTCGGGGAGATCACAATTCTCGGTGGAACAGAAGCGTAAGGTTACGAGAAAGCCTTTCTTGGGGGCGGAAATGTCATAAAACGACCGTTGCGTCAGCTTTCGAACGGGGTTGAGGAAGGGTTGGAGACAAGAGGTGGGTCACGCCCCGACGTCGCGTTTCGGAATCAAAAACGAGAAATTGCTTCGTTGGGTCCTTTAGTGAATAGCACGACCACGAGTGATCCCTCCGTACGTGTGGCGAAAACTCATTTCTGGGCTGTCATAAAGGTGGATCCGACAAATGTATCTTCAGGGGAGGGGCGCCGCATGCTCTAATCACTTCGTATCGGGTTGTTTGGAATTAATGGAGGTATCCCGGGGAGTGGTTGTTGCTGCGCGGGTCATGCTTGGGAGTCGAATGGGCGTTTCGTGAGCATGCTTGAGGAGCGGACGGTTGAACCCTCTGCGTGCTAGAATGTATCAGGAGCAATGCATCGCCTTGGAATCCTTCCGTGCGGCCCCGGATCGGAGTTCTTCGATAAGAAGGGCGGTAGAGGGGAGATAGAAACTGCGCGCGACGGCTTTTTCATTTGATCGAAAAACAGCCCTCTTTCCATCTCACTGAGAGACGGGGGTCTCGAGCTTCATTACGACTGCTCCCATGCGAACCCTGCCTCCGACCCAACTCAAAACAAACCGGCGTGTACCTGTACCCCAAGGACTGGCTTGAGCCGACCGCTCGGCATGGCGTGGACCGCAGACGGCAGCTCTCTCGTAACGTGCGGCCAGACACACAAGGACAGCCCTCCCCTGGTGTTCTGGGTGAAGGAGGCGTCGACGGGTTCCTTCGCCAAGAAAAGGCGAGTCGAGACCCCTACAACCATCGAGTATTCTGCGTTAAATTGGTGTCGCCAACCCTAAACCTATTTTCATCCCAGGAATTAAATCCCAATACTTCATCCCGCCAAGCAGCTATGAGCTAGGCCATAGTGTAGCATTTTCAAGTACAGTAGGTCGCCTGAGGTGAGCACTATTCCATGCGAGTGGGGGTGGACAGAATGTTCGGTCGAGGAAACGTTGAGATTTTCGTTTGCGTTTGCTTCGAAACAGCATGTGTAGCAACATCTTTTCTGCTGTTGTCTCGCATTTCCTGTCCAGCTCAAGAGATGAAATCAGTCATCCACGATTATCGTCCCAGGGAATCTCAGTATCACTCCAACCCTGTGTGCGTGTCCTCCAAGCTCCCCACACATCTTGTATTTGATCGTTGCCCTCAAGAAAAAAGTGTCCGATGTATCGACGCGTGCTGCCCCCCCCTCTACTTCATATTCTTGTGGGGCCTTGGCAGAGGCATCGCTCGAGACGGAAACCTTGCCCCGTCCTCTGACGTCCAGCTGGTCGTTTGCGCCGCCCCGGGTGAGCGATGAAATGACGTTTTGTTGTTGTTGGTGGTGTCGTTGTCGTTGTCGTTGAATGATCGTTATTGCTGCCTCTGCTGCTGCCATCGTCTTTGTCGTACATCTTCGCCCGTTTTAAACGCGACGGTGTTCGTGTCTGGCATGCACCTATTGGCTTCTGCTATCCGTGTTACCTTACACAAGCTTGCCGTTGTTCGGTTATTTCATCGGGGTCCGACGTCTTTTCCCTTACTATTGTAGCATCTTCAAACACCGCCTTCGCATACAACACCTTTCTGGACCTACCCCACTTGGAGCCTGAACTGCTCGCGTCGCACACGTCCATGACACGCTCAACGTCCATCATTGACAGGTCCACGGGGAACCGCCAACGCCAATCTACCTCCTTGCATGATCTCCGGCACCGCCAACGGTGGCCTGTGCTTGTGGAGGGGGCGTAACTGCTCCAAGGCCGTCAAGGACGCGCACTCCGCGGCGTTGGAGGTTCTGTCGGTCGGGACCATCGCTGGCGGCGCAGTGGTCGCTTCGGGTGGACGCGATGCGAAAGTGAGCGTCGTCTGTTGTTGTTGTTGTTGGTATTGGTATAATAGCCGGAGAAGTGCTCCTATGGTAAGACGCTGTGTTCGTGACTGTCCAGTGGAATTCTGTTGTAGTGCTGCGGAGTTTCGGTCTTCAAATAGGTCCCAAGCGTTCCGTCGTGGGGGGTGCAAACGTGTGAAACTCATTGTCGCGTCCGCCATTCATTCCAAAGATGGCCTGACCACCACCCCGTCTAACGTGATATTTCAAGATCGCGGAAAAATTTCATCCAGGGTGCCGCCATCTGCGCTAGGGGGAGCGGAACATCCTACTGAAGTTATTTTCACTGCACCTATCGAGTTTCCTCACATACATCTGATACATCGTACTCGGCAACATTGACGGGTTTCACCCACGTTGCACATCTCAGGTAAAGTTATGGTCCATCGTTGACCTGGCGCCCCTGGCTACGCTCGATGTCATGGCGACGCCGTCGGTGGCCGGCCTTCGACAAGTGCGGTCGATCTGCCTTTCCTCGGACGGCACCAAGGTTCTCGTGGGCACCCTCGGAAGCGACATCCTCGAGCTCGCCACGGTCGAGAAACCGAGCGGGGGCGATGATGGCGAGGAAGAAGAGGAGGTAAGCCTCTTGTGCAGAACAAAGCATCATATGCCGCAATCCCACAGAGTACGTAGACAACACAAGGACTACGTTTTGTGTCACTTGTTCAAATTTGAAGTGAACCCGTCAACATTCTGTGTACCGGTTGATTTGCGCCGTAGCTCGAACCCGTGGTACCGTGCCAGGAGCATGTCATCCTTACCCTCGAACGAGGCCGTTACACGAACATTTGGAATTCGACAATAGGGTCTCGACAAAACTGATGTACTCACTCCGTCCAAACCCTATGCGCGGACTGCACTCCACACGCGGGCAATAGCCGCCGGCCGATGCGGAAGACGGAGGAGAAGGTGCTGTGCCAAAGGCGAAGCCCTCCGGAATCGGTCGAGTTCTCAACGGGGGGCAGCCTCTCGCGTGCGGGCACTGTAAGGGGGATACGGCCGGGACCGGGGGAGAGCTGAAGGGCGTCGATGTCTCTCCGCAAGGGGTGAGTTGTGAGATAATGAATGGATGCGCAACCAGTGCACCCAAAGGTAGGGATACACATCCACATAATTATTAGTCAAGCCCTGTCCAACGGTATCATTCTGCAGCAAGGGAGCAAAACAAAGGGGGGGCTCAAGAAGATGGTTGCAGCAGGTTTGCCGTGTGGATGGGGGCATCAGGGCAGTAGGGTGGGAAACTGTGTGGGAGGGTTCGATAAGGCGGGTGGCGTGGCGGGTACTACCCACTAAGGCTCACGCATATACGTGGCCGAAGTCAAGATGAGTAAGCTTCCAAACAACGGCAACAACAACACCTTTGTCAGGACCAATTCGTGACGGTGGGAGACGACGGAACGGTGCGCGTTTGGTCGAATGTCGACAAAAAAGTCATCAAGACTTTCAATATCGGGTGAGTGGACGTATCCTAGTCGGAAACGTTTCCCTAGCATCATGATGGGATCTTGATAGTGGGTTTGGTGTCGCGCGGAAGACCCACGTAACTTTAGGACCGAAAATCCAAATCCTGCACCTGTTGGCACTGCTCAAGTAGACGGGGCGAAATGACTGAATATGGACAGATGTTCTGTTGGCAGGTGTTCACTCGTGCTTCGTAACGCGATCTGCCTGTCGGTGCGTCGTTTCCATGTGTCGTTTTGTCAATACATCTAACGTCACATCAAGAGTGCAGTTATAACGTCACGGGCGGCAGTACCACGAACATCAGCAGCGGCAGCGTAGGCCACTTTTCACTAGCCATGCTGCATATCCCGTCAAAGCTTTAGAATCACACGCAAAGAGGCTCGACTGCGGGCCAACACAACAACACGTGATGATGTTGTGGCTCAATCTCAACATGCTGCTGTGCAGGTCCCCGGCGCTGTCGGTATCGTACTCTCCGGATGCATCTCTCATCGCGGTTGGCTTGGGCGGGGGCGGCGTGACGGTGGTGAAGCCATCCGAGGAAGACGTGACGATTCTTCAGCTTGAAAAGGTGGCTGGCTTTTGAATTCGCGGGAGACGGACGGGATTAGCAGCGAAGAGGACAGCATTTCATCAGTATTTTTTGCGGGTTTCGTCCGGGGAAACGCGTAGAAACCGCCGTCCTGACTTCCAATTTACCGAATATCTGTGGCTGCTTCCGTCATTTTGTTTTTCCGGTCGTAGCGTCGATCACAAGCATCCCTCGTTTCTCAAGCTTCATTCGTAATCAATGTGCTGCTCGTTCACGCATGGGTTCCCCTTCGTAGCCTCCAAGCATCTCCGAGTGAAATTGCCCGCGTCGGGGCCAACAGCACCGGCGCACACTGATGCCCACCCCCGAAACCGTCCAACATTCTAGGCCATGGTTTGGATCGCTTTCCGTCGCAACAAGTCCACAGCAAAGCAATAATGGAAACCTGCCTTTTATCGTTTAGGCGTTGTAATAATGCTTTCCGTTTTTTTTTCCTTTGTAGGATTTATTCTGTTGACGGAGCTGTTGCGTCTCAGAAAGAAGGCCCTCCACAGTTTGCCGGTTACGCTGCTCGAGGCTTGTTACTTTTTAGAAACAAATGGCACCACTTTTGATCCTCCGGTATTTGTCGGCGTGTTCTACATTGCCTAGCAACTCGACGCGTTCCAAGGGGCCGGGGCCGGGAGCGGAGGCGCCACTTGCGTCCGCTTTTCCCCCAGCGGCACCACGCTGTCGGCGGGTGGCGGGAACGGTAGCGTCAAGGCGTGGGGCACGGCGGAGAGTGACTGGGAGGCCACGGGGTCCGCGGAGAACGTGGTAAGTGAGAAGATTTTCATGTGTAGAAAGGGAAGGGCGTGTCAGCAGCAAATGAGTACACGGAACATGATGTTCATGGGCGCATCGTCTGTGTCTGCTGGGAAAAGGCGGCATGAAAAGGCTACTATCAAGTGCCAACGAAACAAAATTCGTACTCTTTGCAGTACTGAGTAAGGTCTTTGTCTTTGTGAGAAAATATGGTCCTGCCGGGGGTTAGTAGAAGCACAGAAAAAGGGTGAAGAATATAGGTCTCAGAATATCGTCAATATGTAGGATAAACGACAGACGAAAGAATGCGCAGTGATCGTGATCACAACAGCATATGGAAGGGTAGTCGGTTCGACAGGGAATCATCAAGGCAACTTCAAAGCTACTTTTCTTCCTACGCCTTACCGTGCCCCTCTCCGTCCGGAATGTGTTCGTATACTCGGGGAAAAAGGTGTCGGAATCGGTCGTGGGCATGGACTTCACCGCGGACGGGCGATTCTTGATGCTCAACTCTAGCGGAATGGAAATGATAGTGATCAACGCCGAAACGTGCAAGAAAGCTTCGCCCAAGGACATGAAAGCCCTCCGGTGAGAATGAAGGACACAAATCGTGTGTGCAGGTGGTACGCTATGTACTACTCCTCCCCCAACCGTCTGTGAAAACGATGTAGTAAGACGTCCGCCCCACGACAAGGTACTCCTCGTTGTCCTCGTGGATGCACCCGAACCAAACTCCGACAGGGGCGAGGGCGAGGGCGGGGAGGTGGCCACCTGGGCGACGTCCACATGCACCATGACGGACGGGAAACAGGCTGCCTGGGCGACCTTGCTATCGTCGGCGGAGAACGATGGCAACGGCGACGACGACACCAACAACGGAGACACCGCAACAACGGGGTCACCCTCGCCACCTCCACCGGCCGCCACGCTGACCGGTTCCGACCTGGTTCGGGGAGGCGATGCGCCTGTCCTGCTTGCGTCCGACAGTCTCGGTCGTGTAGGGTTCCTTCGCTACCCGGCTAAACTTCCGCCCGAGATGGCGCCCCCTAGCGATGCCGACGCTGCGGGTGCCGCTGCGCCCTCGGCGGAAGAGAGTGCTGGTGGAGAGGAAAAGGTCGCTGATCCTGATGCTCCACCGCCACCAAGCCCGGAGGAAGTGGAAGCAGCGGCGGCGGCGGCGGCTGCCGTCATGGCCGAGGCCGTCGAGGCTGCTGTACCTCATGTGAGTTCTTTCTTTCCCTGTCTTACTGGATAGACCAGCACCAAAATAGGATACTCTTTGTGTTGTATCTTCGAGGAGGAGCTCTACTCACCGGTACTATGTAGAAACGCTCCCCCGCGTATTCCTCTGTGCTACTCCTGCATTGTTCCACTTTGCACTTCCTACATTCCCTTCACGATCTGCGGGTGCCATAAACATCATGCCTGCACCTTGTACTGCTACTATTCCCCCCATTCTGATGACTCACAGGTTTCCACGTTGAAGGCCCACGCGGGCAAGGTAGCGGCGGCGAGGCAGATCGGGGACGGCGGCGGAGTCCTCACGCTAGGAGCTACTGACAGGTGGGTCTGAGATTGTCGGCGGTGCGGTGTCTCGCGTGAGCTGGGGCTGTCTGCGACAAGACGGCGGGAAAAATGAAGGGCACGGACGAACAAGCACCGTTGTCTTGACCTTGTGAAGGTAGATTCCGGTGGGACGCGACGCTTGTAACCCGCTTTGACGCGACCTGGGCAGCTATCGTAGTCTTGGACTCGCATCTCTAGGTGCAACGAGGCTGACCACCACGATTCAAAGAAGCGTTTCCCCGAGGGAGAGGGAGTAGGTGGATAAACAGCGTGGGTTGTAGCCTGATGGACGGATGCTAAAGCGTTCTCTATGGCAGCCATAAGTACAAACCATGGCAGTCTTGAAACGTTGAGGTAGTAGCTGTACCTTCCGGAGAAAGTCACCAGAAGCCGCTGAATGTCACACCGCTCCTGCACCTACTCTGACTGATAGCTTGGTGAACAAGCTACTTGTGCGCGATGGGTGTCCATGGGTCTGGAGGGAAGAAGAGGGCAGGTCATTAAAATATTTGGTGACACAAACATCAAACATACATCTGAACACAGCTGCTTTGTCGGTGAGCGGTGGCAATTCTTCGCGAACACTGCAACTGTTTTTCGCAGGTGCGTGTACCAGTGGGCGGTGGCTCTCGAAGAAGGGGAGGAAAGCGGCGAAGAGCTCCCGGACCCCCCCGCCTGCAACGCCCCGGTCCCGAAGAAAGCCTCTGGCGGAGAGGACGATGAAGAGGAGGAAGCCGACGGCGGCGACGAAGACGAGGAAGGCGAGCACGTTGCCGCTGCCGCCTGGTCAGGAGACGACGAAGACTTGGTCGGAAACGCCCCGAAAGAGGTGTGTGTGTGAACGATTCTCGTATGAACGGGACTATTCGCCGAATAGGCGCCCGTAGCCTTCGCAGGGTTATTCGGCTACGTAAACATGTTGAAATAGGGCATGCAATCGGGGAAGGTGGGTCAGGGTTACGTTAGAGTCAGGGATAGGGTCTGCATACCCGCTCCCTGTTGTGATGAACTTGAATTCTCGTGAAGGGGGTCCAACATGTGGGGTCCCGGTCGGCGTTCCGGACTAGACAGAGTGAATGAAAACCGGTGCTTCCGTACATGCCGCCGAGACACAGAAACAAACGGCGACGGACACTAGGATACAGAAGTGTTTGTCGTCGCAAACCGACTGGACCGCATCCCCCGCTGCCTACCCCATCGCCAGCCTGGATCTAGGTTCGCGACCGGCAGCCAGGACATATCGGCTTTCCTTACGCAACAGGCAAGCGCGGAGTCCGAATCGTTGCCCTCCATGTTACCGTCTTGGCTGCGAGGAGCGGCTAGTTCCCAGCCGGCGCCGTGCATTCCCGACGATGACCTGGAGCTGGAGTGGATCCATGGATACTCGGCGCAGGTGGATCCATAATCGTGTCTATAACCGTACTCAGAGAAGACGCTTGCGAGGGTCGCTGTAGGTTGGGGATGCCGCAGACATCGTGTCATAGGGGCCAAGGTGTGGACGGCCGAAGCAGGGAATTCAAATTTCGCCAGATGCTTTAAAAACATTCCAAGTTTTCTGTTTTCCAAACCCAGCCACGACAACATAGGGTCGGTGTTGTCGAAGAATCGTGGTACACGGAATATGAAGTCTGCGGCAAAGCGCTGCCAAACCGCCAACACCTTTGGGAAACCTCACCGTGTCCGCCACCTTCAACAAACGTGTCTCACCAACCAGGGGTCGAGGCAAAACCTCGTGTATAACTGCAACGGCGAAATCGTCTACCCCGCGGCGTGCGCCGGAGTGGTCATGACCAAGCGCACCAAGCCGCTTTCGCACAGGCAGACCTACAACCTCGACCACACCCAGGTGAAACTACCTGTCACCTTCTCTGAGTCACTGCAACTCTTTCACCCTTTCTTCATCATGTGAAAAAGGTCTTTCGCCACGTATTGAAAAGTGAGCGCCCCCCAAGCTAACGTTTCCCGTGCGCTGTTGTTGACGTCAAACATGCCTCCGCTGTTCTCAACGTGGAGCACGTGAGTACCTCAGCTTGTTTGCTGGCTCAGAGTAGTCCATGAGTCGGGTCTGCTTCGAACTCGTCGTCCCAAACAATAGTAACACTTTCATTTTAGCCCCTCGTGGTACGAATTTAGGCTGATGTATCGAAAATGGGACATTCACGCGCCCCCGGTTTCGTGACTACGCCATTCATTCATCGCCCCAGGCCATCACCTGCTTGGCGATGCACCCCGACAAAGCCCACGTGGCGACGGGACAGGAGGGCTCCTGCCCAATTGTCTTGGTGTGGGACTCCGCGAGTAGACCTTTGAAGACCAAAGCGCGCTTGCAGTTGGGCGACGACAAGAAAGGGGTATCGCAGGTACGAACGTGCAATTTTATTCATGTTTCATGCTGAGGATGAACTCGTGTGAAAGTCTTTGGAACGACGAGTAGTTTGCGCAAGACATCGGTGGCTGAGTCCTCACCCGTAACGTTCTCTACACCCCCTTACCTTCCAAAGAAAAGGGGTGGGTGAGTGGGAGAAAAACTACGACATGTTTGATATCTTGGTCCGAATTTCGATGTAGCTATCTGCTGCCCTCCAATGCCGCGTGACCCTCCAAAGCGGACTGTGTGCTACAAGCGTGCACACTTTGTATTCTTCAACATATGTGGCCCTTGGGTTCAGTGGGCACGCGTCCATCAAGCTCTTGCTGCAGGAGCAGCGATGCAGCAGAATGAGAACTCCCATGATATATATATATTCTTTAATCACACAACGATCCATCTCTTCCATAGACAAGCGTCTAAGAAATATTAGCAATTAATTCATATTGTCAGCGGAATTACCTGATACTTCTCTGTTTGAGACTCCAGAAAACAGAACCAAGACATCCGAACCAACATGCCTCCAAGCCGGCACAACAAGAACCCAAATGCGTTCATAGATCTGGGAGATGTTCCGAGTTCTTTCGTGCACAAAAAGCTACAGCATAGCTATCGGTCTTTGACAACAAGCTTTCACATACAAGGATGTTTGGGAAGGCGAAATCACGTACCGGTGCTGAGCGTCTAGACCTAAAGACCTGAAGATGATTCCACGCACCCAGTTGCTTCATGCCCAGTCTCAACGAGTAAATTGCTCCTTCCAAGGTTGAATGACTGCAGTAGTTCCATCATAACCCCGTCGCTGGACAACATTGTCGATGGGTCCTCAGGTGTGCTTCAGCTCCGATGGGAAGCTGCTGGCTGTAGCGTGCGAGGACAAGGGCCACACGGTCATGGTGTTCCGTTGGGAGTCCGGCCTTCTCCGGTAAGTTGGAGAATATCTAGAGGAACACGTCGATTACACTCGAACTACAAAATTTTCATTGATGTGGTAATATCTCACTTGTAAAGTTTGTTTGCGCCCATGAGGCTTCCAAGGCACATTAGCGTTCGTTTACCAACACTTTCGCGAAACAGCATATGTTCGGGCGGATATGTTCAGCCAAGTGTTCACTCGCAATGAACTGCATTTCGCGTGTTGCCGCCAACAGGTGCCAGGCTAGGTTGGGGGTGAAGAAGGCGTTGTCGATGTGCTTCAGTTTCAACTCCGACGAGCTGCTGGCCGTTGGCCACAAGCACTTTAAAGTCTGGACGCTTTCTGGAGGCGGGCTCATGCAGGGGAAGCGAGGTCTGTTTGGCTCAGGCTCGAAGGTGAGGAGCGACAAATATAGCGCATGAATAGAGGAGGAGCTCTCGAAGTATTGCTTTGTTGATTTTTGCTTGACTCCGAGCCGCCGCCTGTGGTCTACATGGAACACCCGCAAGTACTCACCCCCCCCTGGTCACCATGCTATAGACACCGATTCGGTTGAACAAGGGACGCCAAATCATGAAGTGAACTATGCCAGAGTCTGTCCCTGGAGAAGGCGTTGGAGCAAGTAATGCTGATGTATTCAGCCCCCCCCCCCCCCCGATGCGACAGAACTTTCTACAGGAAATGCCAGTCGATTTGTCTGACCCTTTTGTTGCTTTGTCCGCTGAATCGCTTGGGATACAGGTGCAAGCCCTTACGTGTGCCGTGGCGATATCAAACGGGGAGGGAGGGGGCTCCTCCTTCATCCTGGGCGGCTCCAGCGGCAGCCTGCTCAAGTGAGAACACGCGTGTGCCACCTTCTTCATCGGCATCGTACGAATTACCAAAAACATTTTACCGAGACATAGTCAGAATCTGCACACATACCTTCCAGGAGTTGTATACCTGGGATCTGTGTACACCCAGAATCGTACCTTTCAGCGAAACACCCAACCTCTTTCATTTAATGACGGATAACTTGAAAAGTGCTACACGGGGGATGGGTCGAATGAAAAGGATGCGCGCTTTGGGGTGGAGAGCTGAATGAAACTGGAAAGTTCCGAGGTGAGATCGAAGCGCCGAACCTGGCAGATTCGGGGTTCGCTGTAGTCTGGTCAGACAGCACTGGTCTCTGATAGTAGTCAGGTGGGTCTGAAAGCATGATATTTTCGGGCGTTTTCTTCGAACAGGCTCGATGGAGGCCGCAAGGTTTCCTCGGAGATCGAGGGCCATGAGGGACCGGTGTACGCGCTCTATGCCTACCCCGCGCCGGACGGCTCAGGAACATGCCTGGTAACGGGAGGCGGTGACGGAAAGATCAAGACTTGGGACGCTGAGGTGATTTAGAGAAGATGGGGGCTGTCTGGGGCCATTGACAACATCTTACGATAACGGACTATATAAAGTATTGTATGACATAGATATCTTGGGACCGCACAGGTATTCGTGATGTCTCGTGATCACGAAAAGGTAGCACCAGTTTGTAGGACCCCAAGAGTATGAACGAAAGTCCAAGTAAAAAAGAGCATGGTGTGCAGAAACCAAAGTCATTCATAGCGTTCCCTGGCCGTTCAACGTGTTCTCATAGAACGTAGCACGATACGCGCCGTGCCAAAGGATCTATGTGAAAATCGTCGGTCGTTGCGAAGGGTTTGGCGACTTCCCGTTGCACGAAGTTCTCTCAGCCATCAGTTACAGTGATTTGGGCATGATTCAACAGAATTGACACTTCATATCGTCCAGCACCTCCGGTATTTGCATCATTCATTGCCGATGATGCGAACCATTTTACTACACTACCCCACGCAGACGTTAAGCGTTGCTCATGCCAACGCCGGTCACCGGGCAAAGTCTTACTTATTCGACAGAGTGAACTCACGTGTTCTTGCGAAGCCTATAAGAGAGCTCTATTCACATGATAATTCACTTGCTCCGCCTGGAAAATGGATCAAATTTTTCCCTGCAGCTCGGTATGGTGAACGAGTTTGATCTAGTGGGGAGGCCGTATCTATCGGGCGGGACCCCCTGCGTCCGGTCAGTGTGCCTGAACGACCACTCGGACGGCAGGAAGATCCTCGTCGGAACATCTTGCAGTGAGGTATGAATGTATGCTGCATGGCATGGTGTTCTCATGATGCGTCGATTCCCAAGGTTTCGGTTCTTTTGGGATTACCGTGTATCAGACCATCGAACGGCAAATGTGGAAGTCAACCTTTCGTCAATGACTCGGGTCGGAGTCATGATCAGAATGGAGACGAGCTCTTGGGGGCGATGGGGAGAAGTTGCTGGCGATAACAGTGCAGCAGATGAGGTTGGAACAGATGTTTCTTCGAGTAGGCACGAACACACATGGACCACCTTCCAATAAGTCAGGACGAGGACCATCCGCTCTGAAAAGACCGACCACCGCCTGGAACATGCACGCCTCCCTCTAACAAATTTGTGGAGGAGATACAATAGCGATACTCGAGTGCATTTTAATTGTGCATGGACGCGATCATCGTACATGCTCCACTCAGATTTTCGAGATTTCCGCGAGCGAGGGGACGGACGTCAACGACGGAGACTGCCTGATGCGGGGCCACTTCCGGGACCAGCTATGGGGTCTTGCGTCGCACCCAGCAAAGGTGTGGTTTTGCGTAGAACGTGATCCCTAGAGGGCATGCTAACGACTGGGACAGCATTACCCTTTCGATATCGGAAGTACAACTACTGCTAAGGCTAATTCGTGTCTCTGGTCGACGTCAGAGTGTTCACACGTTGTACCTGCTCGCCTTGGATGCCACACAACGTTGATGTCTCTGACGGTTCCCTTTGAACGAGAGGCAGCACCTCGACTCCTAATCCGTGTATCATACTACGAACCTGACTGACACAGCCGGTGTACGTTAGCTCGGGCGATGAAGGCATGCTGAAGGAGTGGAACGCGACTACCCTGGCTCTCAACAGGGAGATCGATCTCGAAGGTGCGGATACACGACGGCGTGTGGTTATAGAGCTACGCTCGGCTTGATCAGATTGAAGAATTCACTATGGTCTTGGGTGACGGCTTGATGTTTTCCTCTTCAGAGTGACTACCTAACTTGATCTCTCGGGAGTGAGTGAATACAACACTCATGCTCAATCAGCGGAAACTGGAGCCCTCAAACGGTTCTACTTGTTTGTGTAGGATTGCACCCACAGCGATTGTTGAGCCCACGTTTTTTGAGCCGATCTGAGAATGTGCCCTCGTGTGTTGGTGGCGTTCAGGCTGGATCCGCGCCGTACGATACTCGCCCAACGGCTTGCTCATCGCCTGCGGTATGGGTGGGGAAACGGAGGCAAACGGCAAGCGTCACTCGCCGAGGGAAGAAGACGGAACGATCAAGATAGTCTCTGGTGAGGATAGGGTTTAATGAGGGCGCTTTGTGGGGACAGAGCCGTGCTCGATTTATGTGGCATGTGAACACTTTCATGATCTTTGTTTCGCAAGGTTCTGTCTAGGCGAACACTCTCTATTCATTGGATGCCCTTCGGCAACGAGGGCAACCGGATGTCCACCCCCGTTGGACACCACACCCGCTGAAAATGCCGTTTTGGAATAGCGTACGGAGGCAATCGAGTTAGCATGGTCCCCACCACCGCCGGTACCAATGGAATGCCATACGTTGGTGATCCTGCGAATGGATTCAAATGAGCCGCCTACGGTGATGAGGCTTCCCGTATAATACGCTGAACGGTATTCATGTGTGGGTTTGGTCCTCGACTCGAACTCGCAATTGAAATATCGAAAATCGTGATGAAAACAGGCATGGAAGAAGCCTTCCGCGTCGTGAACACCCTCTCGGACGCCCTGGGGCCCATCACCTGCATCCGCTTTAGCCCGGACGGCAACCGAATGGCGGGTGCGTCTCTCGACGGCAATATCTACATCTACTCGGTGCTGGAGAACTTCAAGCTCGAGGTATACTTCCATATTGGCGTGTGATTGGCTTCTGCAATAGGTGATATGGTCTATATCTCAAGAAAACCTTCGCTGCTCAGGGCACCAATGTAGCGGTAACTCGATTTTCCGACATCGTATTCAGCGGCAAGCACCACAATGCCTTTTTTTTCATGTGACTCCCCGAGCCCTGCCTGAAGAAGCAGCCCCGCGACGCGTGTGAAAATGGGTATCCAGCTCACTCCACGACAAATTGCCAATAGAAACCTCTTGCAGGACCGTTTGTGGTACGAATACGCTTCACGGGTGCACGAGACCAATCAGGCATGGTGTCGTCTTCGGACCACGCTGACGATTAGCGAGGGCATTCCCTCCTGCTGTAGAAAACGCACGTGGGATATTGTCCGTTCAACAATCATGCATGTAGACGTCTGAACTCACTGCAAACCTTTGTGTTCCGCACCCATCGTCGAAATCGCTACTTGAATTCAGTGCATCGGCGAAGGGGGTCAGGGTGGTATACTGAGGATAGACTTCTCCAAGGACGGCAATTGGATACGGGCCGAGGCGCGGAGCAAGGCCGAGGGCGCGACAGCATCGCCTCTTGCCATCATCCTCCTTTCAGCGTCTTCAGGGGAAATCTGCGAAGATCAGGCGGTGAGGTTTTCCGTCCGTTCTCGGGCGCTGGACACCACATCACGGCACGACCTAAATAAAGTGGTTCGCAGTTGTTCTTCTTCGGCGAGATTTATCTCTTTTCCAACCCCTGCCCATTCGCTTGCCCTGTCGTACTTCCTTTCCGAACGTTTCTCTCTCGCAATGTATGAGAAATCTCATAGATGGTCGCCTGGAAAATGTACACCGTTAAGGAGCGAAGCAGCCCGCCGTCTGCATCTGCGTTCCCTGGGGAACATTCGCGACGGGAAGGCCGCGAATTCAGTAGGTAGATGTTGTTGTACGAAGACTTGATTGTCTTGCGCCAACGCATTGCTCTTGTTTCTCTCGCGAGTCATGAGCACATAAAACAATAAACAATTGCCGATGCCTGCCGCCCCCCGCTCGGCACAACAACCAGGTCGTGGATCCTGTGGTCGGGTTTTCCACGTGGTCTGGGTTGTGTAGCGACCACGTGAGCGGTGTGTGGCCGGCCGATACAACCAGTCCCCTAGATGTGATGTCTTGCTGCCGCTCGCTCGAGGGAAATCTCTTAGCGACGTCCGATGCTCGCGGCGATGTCAAGCTCTTCAGGTGAAACCGAATGAGATGGGTGGATGCTAGGGTAGCGGTGAGGACGAGACGAAGGAATGGATGTCTGGCTGTCGGGTTTAGAGGAGGTCTCAGTTATCGAATGCGCTTTCTGTGAATTCGAGTGCTACATCGAAATAATTTTCCTGTTATTGCGGGATATAATCATTCTGTCGTTAGTTGCACTGCGGGGGTCGGCGTTCGGAGACGCTCAGGTGGACGAGAATCACTTCAGCAAGCTTCCCTTGCAAGTGAATTCTTCTGCATGGTCATATTTTCTTGGGCATCTACATGTAGGGCTTTGCTTGTCGCATTTTGTGTAAACTGGTGTGAGCAGCAACGTGAGGGGAATCGTCGCCAAGGCGGGACAAAAACGAAGTGGTGGTGATGAACATTCTACCTGTATCGAACAATCTTGGAGTCCAATACCCAAGCTGATATCGGAACGGAATCCACGCTGCTGCAGGCAACAGCCAAACCACGTGATCTTGAGTCACTTCATCACTGATGCAGTAGCTGTGTACGCTTGTTTCATCTTTGACGAATAACCGAAACAGGTACCCCGCCACAGGCGCTGGCGCCTCCTTCAAGGCGTTCAAGGTTCATGCCCCAGGAGTGCGCTCTGTGTGTTTCCTCGACAAGGGCATCCGCAGCCAGCAGGTCATCTCGGTCGGGGGGAAAGATCGCTGCGTCGCCCAGGTAGGAAGGTAGGAGGGAGTGACGGCACACAACGCTGCACGAGCTCTCTAGTTTAGGTTGCACATGTATGTTGCCCGACAAGCACACAGGTCGATGTTATCCTTCTTCGTCCAAGAAAGTTGTTTGGAGGCGGACTTTCGATACCCACGTGGCGTAGCCGTCGGCAAGCTGGGGCGCCGACAGGGACATGGAGTGCTTGAAACCGTAGATCCCCGCCCGCGTTATACAAGTGCCCTTGATCCAGCTCCGCTCCACCAGATCCCGAACGGGTATTTCTGGCGCTTGGAAGCCACCACCGACGACGACGATGCTCTGCGCTTTACGTTGTCGCGATCGAAGGCTGTACTCCCGCCTCTGGGCGCCTTATTCGCTAGATGGCACATCTACATCATGTTGTCCAAGAGTATTTGGATTTCCTTGAGTTCCGGGGTTTGCGCGTTGTGAATCGCGTCGAAGGTGGCAGGCGGCATGGGCTCGTACGAAAATGATTCAACCCACTCGCCAACGTCCCTGGCGAGTTGTGTCAAGTCCTTGACGAGTACCGTCACGAGCTCATCGCGCCAGCCGTCGTCCGCGTAAAGACCGTGGCGCCGTACAACGTGCGCCCGAAGCTGGGAGATGGCTTTTGTGAAAGGCCGTGGTTACGGGGTTGAAGACGAGCGATGTCCACGGGCGACATCGTCGGTGTCAGAAGGTACTGAAGAAGTTACGCTTGAGGGGTGGAGAGATCTCAAGTTGGGTTTGTAACGGGGTAGTCTTAGAGCCCCTCGCTCATGGAAGTTGGAGACTTCAGTATCGCTGACATGACGAATTGACTCGCAGTCAGCCGAAGTACATTGTACACCGCTGCCCAGAAGGCTCTGCATCTCTCCAGGCGATTTACCCATGTCAGAGTAACCCGCCCCACGAAGGGTCCAGAGGATACGGTTGCCCATTTTTTTCCACTGGAAGGAAATGGGCTCTGGGCGTTTTGGTGGGGCGCGTTATCCTGACAAGGGTAAATCGCATGGCGATATCCAGATCTTCCTGGATGAGGGTGAACAAGATCCTTCGGCAAACTATGAGTCACTTCATCGTGTCGGATGCTTTGAAGCGTCCGCCTCTCATGCGTGTGGGGGTTCCAAGACTATAGTACCCCGGTTCAAGACCAGTTTGATGTCTTCGTCACTTGTCAAGCGCAACTGCTACAGGACAGACAGCGCTCTTCTGAGGTCACCCATGCCGCGTACATCGCTCGTCTTAGAACCCCTGCCGCGACCTTTCACAAAACCACTGCCCAGTTTTGGGCGCACGTTCTGCGGCGCCATGACCTTCACACGAACGACGGCCGGCGTGATGAGCTCGCGACGGTAATCGACAAGGGCTTGGACGTGGTCTTTAGCGACGTTCGCATTTAGGTTGTCACATCTTCATTCGAGTTCATGCCGCCTTTAACGCGTTTCCGAACGTGCCAACTCCGGAGTCCGTGGGAATCCAGTCGCTCGTGGACAACATGGTGCAGTTGTACCATCCCACGAAGAGGGCGCCCGGAGGCGGGAATGCAGCGCTCGATCGTGGCAGCGAAAGTGCAGAGAATTTTCGTTGATAACGGCCGCTTCCAAAATGCGTTCGGGATTTGGCGGGGCTGGATCAAAGGCTCTTGCAAACTACCGGCGGAGAAGTGCGGTTCAAGCACTCCATGCCTATGTCGGGGTGCCACCGTGCCAGCGACGGCGCCGGGGCCCCGGCAGCGGCGTTATCGTCTACGATTGTGATTATCGACCGTTAGGCGAACAATGGTGATGAGTAGGGGCTCAGGTTCGACCAGTCTATGATGGGGCCAACCAAAGCAACACCACGGGTAGCAAGCCACGGCTAGAGGGTTTTCGACTGTGGAAATAGGCCACCAACGGGCCGACGGTTTGGCCGTGGGTTGTAGATGTTTTCTGCTCAAGAGACGTCCGAGCAATCATGTCAGCGCGAGTACGGCAACGTAACCGTTGCGTTAAACGGAATCATCGGGCGGAAACCCGCGCGCATTGAAAAAATATCTGAGCTAACGAACGTGTGGGTACCCTGAAAATGATCAAGTGAACCTGCAAAGTATCCGCTCAGACTCGTGTCTATGTGTACCACGTAACCGGCAATCACTCTTGGGGATGCGTTTCGCGTTTCCCTCACTTGCGCCACCGACTCGTTCGGGTGCTTGTTTGATTGTGAAGTGGAAAGTTGTTCACCCAGACGAAGCTGCCGGCGGCAATATGGAGGATGCCTCCAGTGCGGGAGCTGCGGAAAAGGACCCGTGGGTGCAACAGGAGGTGAATGGAACTGCGGTCGCGGAACGAGACCCAGCCGGTCGAGCGCTCTGTCATTGAGTTGTTGCCGTTTGTTGTGTTGGTATTGCTGTCTAAAGTCGATGGCCAGTCGGTTGCGAAGCCGAGGCAAAATAGTGGTTGAATCAGTAGTACACCGTGCTAAATGGGTGATATTCACTTCGCGAGAGTCCGCTAGGAGAGCGATACTTTCGAAAGAGAAAGACCCGTGAAACGTTTTCGATCGAAGCAACGTCGGTTGCTCCTCATCTCTGCCAAACGAAACCCTCAGCTGCTCGCGCTGGCCAATCAACGGGAGTCAGCGGCGCGATCACTATCAGCACCAACAGCAGCACGTCCTTGGGAATCCGGAGCGGGTCTGGCGGCGGCAGCGCCGACCTCTGAACGGTCCCCCCCCGCTGGGATAGCATCGTTAGATCTGGAGTTCGCCCACGGGTACAACTCATCGGGGATGGCTAGGTCGGTTTCATGAGGATTCTGCGATCTTCGTGCCGTGTAGTAGGTGGTTGGATGCACGTTCTTGTGCTTCCTGCACGCACGGTGGTGATTATTAAGGACGGTTATGCATTGCGGTGCTGATTTGATTGGGTTCTCGCTACAATGAGCTTCGTGAATCAATGCGTTCACCGTCGGCTCGCTTCCCGGAATGTTACGCTTCGCGTTCTACATTGCAGACCCTGGGGTGTTGTACCGGCAAGACTGTTGAAGTCTCTTTGTAATGGTGTGCCGCAACGTTTCTGCCGATCACTTGTGCAGCATTTTGCACCACCAACATCCGTCTCAAAAGCCGTCAGCTGTATTGTCCTGATGTCATTTGAGGCAACTCCCTGTTGCTGCTGCTTCTCTGCTGCCTTGTCTCTTCGTCTCGTTGCTTTCGTACTCTCCGGCTCTTGACGCTTCTCCCTCGTTTCTGCAGTATATGGTGACCCTGCTGCTGTCCCCATCTGTTAGTTCCGGGTCAGTGTCGTTCATCGTTTGTATTGAGTATAAAACAATGTCTCATGGGTGTACCGCGCTTGTCTGTCATACCAGGGACAACCTGGGTTTCTCCAACTCAGATAGGGTAATCCTGCCGTGCGCTTCGGTCGGAGTGGTGTACGACAAGGTACGCCGTCATCGCATGGTTGCCTAGTGTACGTTTGCGTGGTTGCATGAAGCATGAAGCACTCGAACCACGTCATTTACTCGGGTTTAGCAAGGGGACCTACATGACGGAACCTAGAATATGTTGGCGCGAGATCTTTCCAAAGAAACTCGATATTTCCGGCTCCGATATCCTCATTCCTCCACATGGTCGACAAAACGTGGCGAGGAGGAAATGTACCCCCTACTCATCAGGCCATATGCAGCAGTCGAGTAAGGCCGCCAGCATTGTACCCCGGGTTTAGACGCTAAGACGGACGATATGATGTAGTTGTGTACCGGTGCCCACGGAGGACCATCGTTGGGCCCCTTGCAGCGTGAACGAGGGTGCCGAGAAAAAAAAGTATGTGGTGAGACATAAGCGCTCCTGCCCAACCACCATCTTCAACACAATCTTCCGTTCATTGGTCTGTTGCTCTTCGTCTTTCTACGGAAGGCCTCCCACTCGCAGGTGCTGTTGGCCGGTCACTGCGGCCGTGTTTCCAGCTTGGCTGTGTCACCGTGCGGCCGTTTCGTAGCGACGGGGCAGGAAGGGAAGAACGCCTCCGCCATGATCTGGGACCCCGCCACCGGACACGTGAGGGCGACGCAACTATATTGCTGTCTATTCTGAACGCTCTGACCAACAGCACGGTTATTCTCGTACTCAAACCAACCAAATGAGTGACGATTTTTGCTTGTTCATTTACCCCCTTTACATTCATTCCCACACGCGCCCCAAACAATGCTCCTTCCTCTTTCTTTGCCCAACACCCGTCTCAAATCCAACCCCATCCCCCAGCGAACTTGCGTCCTTCCCGCCTCGCTCTTCGGGGCCGTGCGGCGGCTGTCCTTCTCGCCCGACGGCTCGATGCTGTGCGGCATCGGCGCCGACCGCGACAACTCCCTGTGCGTCTGGTCCTCCGCCTCCGGCACGTGGACCGACGGGGCCAGGGTGGCGCTCGGACAGGGACCCAGGCGCCCCGCAATGTTCGTGACCTGGGCTGCTGCTGCCGACGGAAAGCAAGAGAAGTCGTCGCCCCCGTACCAGGTACGGCGAAGGTGTACCTTGTCCAGGGGCGGGGATCGCCCCTCGAGGAAGAATGGGCAGATGTCATGGGGAACGTTTGTTCAGATGTTGTTTGTGCGCAATCCGATCTTGGCAAGGGGCGAGCGTGCGCTATACGTCCGCACGCCCAAACGATACGTAACTTGGGACAGGGTCTCAAAATGGGGGGGAGGAGCCGTGGCGACGGGCTGAGGTGCTCGCAACGTGGGCGGGTGCGGGGGCAAATGCGAGTCTTGGTCCTTGTCAATCGATGTGCTAGAATCGTAGCTACCGGCAGCGGGAGCAAAGTGCATGGTCTTATGCACCCCACGGCTTTTCTCGGCCCCTAAATGGGGTCAACACATGATATGCTTCCCGTTCGCTGCAGCCTTTCTTTGACTAGCAATCATTAACCATCAGCCTGACGACTACGAAGGGCCAACCATTCAGCCCGCTGTCGAACACGACGTTTCGATTTTCATTTAGGTTCGTGTCTTTCGCCACTTCATCGCAAGCACAATCGACCCTCGAACGATTGAAGGTGATCGAAATACCTCGGGCTTCGCCAAGGAACTCGGTAGACGCAATGTTGAATTATCATCCGTCCTTGCCTTTACACCCCGCCAAACCGCAAAGGTCATGACCGGCGGCCAGAACTACGTCGTCTTCTGGACCCTGCGGCCGAGCCTGTCGTCCCGCCTCGGAAACGTACGCCGCAGCTGTCCCCCGGCCGATGGCGCCACCGCTACCGCCGCTGAAAGCTCCTCAGAAGCAGAGCGGGCTCCGGCGTCAAACGAAACGGTCTCTGGGGCTACCAAGTCCTCGGTGATCTCGTCTGCCGAGAAGGCGATGGTCGAGACCTTCACGTGCGGCGTGGCCATCGGGTGCGGGGGAGGGAAGGCCGGGTCTACGTCGGCCGGAGGTGCCGGGGAAGAGGCGGCGGGAGCTGTTGTCACGGCCGTGACAGGCACGGCTAGCGGCGCCATCGCGGTCTGGGAGAACTTCGAGTGCGTGAAGATGGTGCTGGGGGTGCATGGTACGTACTTTGGTGGGAGGGGAGGGGTACATGTGACAAAAAAAATGGAAAACCACACTTTTTTAGAGCCAGTCACGTGCAGAACTACAACCAGCTCAACCCCACCACCGGAAAAAGGTGACGGTTACTCGATTCCCGCTAGACATGGGAAGGAACAACAATATCGTTCCTTCGCGGTGGCTCTCTTTTTGCCTGGAAAGCTTGCCGAGCCTTCGAAACTCCGAGCTCGGCCCGAAAACCCGTTGCTTGCTAGTGTTTTTTCCGACACGTCGCGGATGTTCTCGCGGATGTTTCGGTTGATCCTTACTTCCGATTGTCCTCAGGCGCGTCGGCCGTGCTCTGCTTGAGCCCCACCTACTCCGGCGGGTTCGTGTCCGGAGGAGCCGATGGCAACGTTTGCGTCTGGGACAACCAACTCAACGTGAAGGGCTCAATCATCACCATCCGCCAGGTGCACTTCTCGCCTGCTCCGTATTTTTTAATTGGCGATGCTTGGTCTCGGGGAGCTGAGGATGCGTGGTTGTGTTGCGTTGTGGTTGTAAGTGTTGTTGCAGCAGGTGCCGATGTGCTTTGATCACTTCTCCACCTTCTACGACAACCAAAGGCCACAGTCACGAGCCAGGTTCAAAACTGATTGTGCATTGAGCACACAAAACTCTGTGTGATACCACGCGTATGTGCGATAAGCAAAGCCTCCCTGAGGGGCGCCCTTTCTCAAAACACACGTTATAACCGTGAGCGTGAAGCACCTCGAAGAGGGTACTACCCAGTGCTGGCACAGGTGCTTTGACATCAACGTAGGTTGTGTCCCCGTAGGGCCGAGCCTCACGCCGTGCGTGCTTCATCTGGTCGATCCTTTTCCAACCCCGCTCCTGCAATTGCTGCTCGCCTTCATCCCGTGACCACTCGCACTGGCCACAAGCCTCACTGCCCGCCGTCCGTCCTTGTGTTTGGGTTGAAAACGTTGATGGTTCTGCAGGAGGGCAGCCCGTCCGAGGCCGTGCGAGCGGTTACCGTCAACAGGAAAGAGAGCAACATGGCCTGCGGCACATCATCGGGTCGGGTGATTGAGGTGGGGTGGAGACCCTTGAGGGGTAACACACTGAAAACATTTACCCCACCGAAGCCTTCAACGCCAAAGGATGCCCTAACAGGTTGTCGATCCTTTCCGTGTGAGCCTGGATGGTTTTCCACCTCTGTTGCTCTAGTTTTTTCTGATGAGTGCCACGCACCTGAAATGGTTTCGTCCACGCTCGAGCGCAAACACACCTGGTGTATACATTACTCCTTACGAGCGCTCCGCGCTCCCCCCCGCCAAAAACCCTTTTCATTGCCCAGGTCTCGCTCGACTCCGGCGACACGTCCGTCCTCATCGACGGCCCCGCTCCGGGCCCCCCCCCCGTTGACAACACGGCCGACGGCGCCACGGCCGCTGCTGCCATGAACCGCGCCGCCGCCGCCGTAGCCGCGAGCCCGAAAGACGCCGACGTCTTCCTGACCGCGGCGCTCGACGGCTACCTGCGGAGGTGGTCCACCGGGGGGCGCCGCCTCACCGCCAAGCTGGCCGTCGGCGCCACGATGGCGGCCGTTGCGACCGGGCCGGCGACGGTGGCGGCGGCCCCGGGGATCGGGGCGGTGGAGTGGACCCCGAAGGGGTCGTTCGCGGTGTGCGGGCTGACGACCGGGGACATCGTGCTCGTGTCCCCTGACGGGGACATGTCGGTGCTCTCAAGGTAGGGCGAGTGGGTCTTCCGGGGGTATGTTGACACTGCCTGAAGGCTATTGAGGGGGTTTGACGGAGAGAATGCCGGTGTTTATCACGGTTGGTGGGTTGGTGGTAGGGGAAACGCTGCCAGTGGTCTCCGACAGAGGTGCCCTCTTCAGGGGCCCTAGTCGTACCTATTTTGGAACCGTCCCGCGAGGCCCACGCCTCCCGCTGCAGCACACGTGTATCAACATTCAAACAATCACACAGTCCCACCCCCGCATCACCAATGGCAACCGCGTGCTCCTATTTTCCCCCAACACCAACTGCATTCGACACAGATGCCCTAGCGACAAGAAGCCGAAGTCCCCGATCAGCGCCATCGCTGTATCCCTGGACGAGGCCACCATGGCCGTCGGGTGCGAGAATGGCTCGCTCCACGGCATGAAGCTATCGCAGGGCGGCATGGGCGTCCAGCACGTTTGGTCGAAGCCGCCGCCGGGTGAAGCGGCGTCCGTTCTCGCGATGGACATTTCTGCGGATGGCAAGGTGAGAATAGGGAGAGGGTGATGAGCGAGTGGACGGGGCGATGAGGGGGTGACGGCGTTCGACTAATGCAATCGTGTTCGTTCAGCTCCATCTGCCGTCCTGGCAAAACGCCCATTTAGAACCCGATACTTCTCACACGACAGACCCAAACATCTCAAAGCTATGTCGGGGACTGAAACTACTCGGAATCGAGTTGTTTGTACGACCGTTTCCAAAAACGTGGTGCACTTGATTTGGAATCCGGGTAAAAGACTTGGAGGTGCTAGAGTGTGGCGAGGGCTTAAGGGGTTGAGTTTGAGCAACCCCGTTGGCTTCCATGATGGCGTTGACCCTGGGAAATCTTGTGAATGGGGTCCGTCTCTATCCCTTGGGACCAAGTATCGATCCCCTTTGTCGCCGTCCAAAACATACTCCTATCCAACCTGCTTTCGATGGCTCTACTGCATAGTTAAACGGAATACCTCAAATGAACATAAATCACGGCCCCTCGACAACCTCAAACGTTCTTGTTGATGTTTTCTCTCGTTGTTTCGCTCCGTGGTGGTTCTTGTTGCGTATGTGGGTGTTCCATGGTTGCATTGTTCTGGGTTGTAGACTAGTGCTTGCTGTTGTTGTTGTTGTTGTTGTTGGTAATAACGATGATGTGATTGTTGTCGGTATCGGTGTTGGTATTTCGTGGGAGATGCTCATTTTCGCCGCCGTACAGAACGTTGTGGCCTACTCCGTCAATGATCCGCACCAACCCCGCCCACAACGTTTGCTCCCAACGTCACACTCAAACCCCTACCCTTTCCCTCCCCGTCTACGTACGAACACATCCAGATCTTCCGGTACTGTGATGCGAGGGGAGTTCTCTCCTACGCAACCTCTGCCGGGGATGCCATGCCCGTAGCTCCGGTGGGGGACGAGGCATCCACCTGGGCCAGCAGCAAGTGCTTCGTAGGGCACTGGGGAGTACGCGGCGCGTCCAACACCGGTGAGCGAGACGCGAGAACGCTCCGAACAGGAATGAAGCGCGGACGCGAGGTTATCGCTCTGCGTGTCTCGTTGATGCTCATGTTAAGTGTCTTCCGAATGGGCTTGTGGTGCAGAGAAATATGCTTTTGGACTGGTCGCGAGAGAAGGCATCCGTTCGCTGCATTTTACGCTCGGAAAACACTCACTTATTTCTCTGTGCAAGCTTGCTCATTCCGCAACCTCCGTAGGAAACAATCAAATAGTCTACCGCTCCATCACTGAATCCCGACAGTTTCGCCCTTGTTCGTTGTTGTCGGTTTCGCCCGAACACAGGTTCAGGCGTTGAGGCCTCCGCTTCAGGCCGATCGCACGGCAAGGACATCCTCGCCGCCTGCTCCGACGCCGCCGCCATTGGCCTGTGGCGCTACCCGGCATCCAAGGTAAACCAAGGGACAGGCGTGCTCTCTATGGCGAGGACCGAGGTTTTTTGGTTTCGTCGCTCTGCAGCGTGGCATAGTCTACAACGGGTGTTGCTTCCGTGCCCTCTTCTGAGGATAAGAGGGGGACGAAAAAGCTGGTGCATGGGTCGTCACTTGTAGGCGTCTTGCTCAACCTTTAACCACAAGCCCCATGGTTCAGAAAGATCCCCAACGTCGAATGCGTCAGATACGATGAAAACATAGAGGTTCACGTTCTAACGCCGAATGTTCGCCGACGCTGGCGCTCATTTTGTGATGCGCGCAGGAGGGGGCGGCGTGCGTCAAGGGAACCGATGCCCGGGTGACCGCACCGGCGGCTCTTGCTTTCACGGCGGATGACTCAAAGCTCATCGCCGTGGGTGGACACGATCACTCCGTGCTGCAATGGGGCATATCTCGCTCCAAGTAGAGTGGAAACGGGATGGAGGACAGGAGTTGATGTTACTCATTTGCCGCCAAGATTTTGGTCTTGCCTAAGCTGTTCTTGGCTAGGGAACGAAATGACTTTCGCGCTTCACGCCATGGTCTGGCGGAAGGTACTGTGTTCTGAATTCCGATGTACCAGGAGCTGATACTCCTTTCTAGGTTTAGCTTGCTTGGCAAGAATATGTTTTTTGGGGCGAAACACGTACGTAGTCAAGCGGTTTTTCTCAGAACAACAGATCATCGCACTCGTTGGCTTAGCGGCTGTAATCGTCCTTCAGACACATAGAAAATCGTGCACAGTGCTTCGGGGATGTCTTCGTTCTACTTTCCGAAGCTTGACTATCTTTATCCCCAAGAAGGAGAACATCTGTACTTGTCCAAAGCAGAAAGGAAAACATACATACGTCGTTATACACGTGGCTGCTCAGGGGGGTGTGCCTCGCTCGGGTAGCAATGACCGAACATTGTCGTCCGGTCTGCTACTAATACTGCGTTCATGGGTACGAGGGAAGAGGTGATGAAATGGGAGGGAGGGCCATGACTCGGTGCTCGCTTGCGCTGGGACGTTTCGACGAGCTATTGACTTTATCGAAAGAGTATAACGGTGCAACGTTTTCGGCATTCTCTCGAACAACAAACTGACATCTCCATCCGGTTCCATCCTTGTACTTTGAGCACCATGCCACGCAGATGTTCGGCGCGACAACAGTACTTGCTGCACAGATACTAGTTTTGCTCTTGTGCTGACTTCCGCCGGCAGTCCGTCTTCGTATCTCCGAATTATCACGTCATTGAATCTCCTGTATCCACCTCTTGCTTATTGCAGTGCACAGAGCTGCACATACTGCACCGTACGCAGCTTACGCAAGCGCCGGGCAAACACATCCATCGTGGCACATGCCTCGCTTCGGTGACCCCGGCGCACGCAGACACCAGCGCTCTATTGACACCACCAATCACACTTTGTCGCCGCCAACCAGTCAAATGTGGGTCATAGATCGCCCCAGCCGATGGTTCAGATACGCTCGATCAAGCTCGATGCATGTGCAAACCCTTGCGGATGCCTCTATTGAGCTGGGCCTTGGCCGGAGCCAGTAGAAAAGAAAGGATCAGAAAAGAGAGGTTCAATGTCCCAGAGGCCCAGGCGCTCATCACGTGGTTCCGTATTTGACGGCGGTAGACGTTTGAGATTTCTCAAACAATTAGCATTATACGTCTTGATTGATTGGTCCTCCTCTAGTCTACGCATTATATGCGAAGAGAAAATCTCACGGCTAAGTCGAGTATAGGGTACGCATCCATAGTCTACATACATACCAGGGGGCTCCGCTCGCCCAGCGGGGGGGCGGGCTGCGCACATAAGCACGGGGGTAGTGTAGCAGTGGAAGATGCCGAGTGGTTATAAGATAGATAGAGCTCAAAGGTGAATGTAGACTGGTTCCGAACGTATTGATGCAGCGTGTACCGTTCGTTGCATAAGATATTACTCCCCCTTGACCGATTTTCAAAGCCCGACTACTCCACGACGAAGAGGATACATGTACCGGAACTGAACTACACGTTTTCGGAAAGCTCGCGACGAGATGGTTCCAACGCCGCCATTCGGCACCGTCACTGCTTTTCCTGCCGAGGTATCGAGTTTCGAAAATCGGTCCAGGGGGTGTGATATCTTGTGCAACCTACGGTGTTTGAGTGTGATGTATAAGTGTGATGTGAAATCGGTCATCAGTTAGTATGTCTCCTAGCACCCATTTTTGTGTGGGTTTTAGGGTTACGGTTAACGCCAGGGTTTTCAGTCGGTTTCTTGCCCAGGCGAAATGCAGAGAACCTTGTATACCAGAATTGCAAGTTGTAAATCAATTGACTTGCCGGTTGAAGGTTAGGTAATTGTGACGAGATGTGACGCTCCCTGATGCGGGTTCAGGTGGGAGCTACAGTAGTGCGACCACTGTGTGCAGGTTGGAGCCGCTTCGCTTCGTCAGTCTGTTTCCTTCCTTATCCTTCCTTTCTCTCTATCGCGATCGCTCACTCCCACGCAACACCAGGGCAACGCACGGCAGGCAGCACACGGAGCAGGGGGGAACGTTTGCACATCGCTTGCTACTGCTATTGTAGAACAATTGTACGGTACGTGCCTAAAGTCGGAATACCAGGAATCTGGACAGGTGGTCGGGATATTCCTGAAAGATGCACCCGCCCCGATGGTATCCAAATACCATAACTTGTAATTTAGTCTGGTACATTTTCAGACCTCATTTTCAACGTGGAGACGACAGCGGCACCGTCGTCTCTGTCATCACCATTGATGATCTTCAGACATTTGAGGAGACCGTGGGTATATCTCGAATGCTCGGATGGGTAATTTCTGTGTGTGTGTTTTGTTCCCTAACATTTGAGGCGTACAACGACTTGCTTGGTGGAACGCAATGGTTGACGGGAACTTCCGGAGGAAACTCTTCCTGTGGATACAAAAGTTGCAGCATTGCCCGAGGAATGGCGGGTAAATAGACAGGTGGGTGTGGCGGGGAAAAGAGGAGAGATGTACTCACTCCCGGAGGATAGCAAGCGTCCTCTCGAAACTACTGTTGGCTGGTTCAAACCCGGCCTCCTGCTGCTGTACCAGTTTTTTGCACCGCTCCAATGCTAGGATATAGCTCTAGACTATCTGTCCCTATTTAATATATTTTTTACCCCAACCAATAATTTCTTGCGACTTTGCGTGTTCTTTGGATCTTCTGATGGCTCTAGCATTTTTGTGACCACGGACCGCGTCTTTTGCTAGATGTTGGGATTAGCAACTGGCACGAGTTTAATGTGAAGACAACAACAACAACAACAACAACAACAACAACAACAACAACAACAACAACAACAACAACAACCAACCGACCCGCGGCCCACCTCTGCCGTTGGAAAGTCATGCTGATGTCATAATATGAAAAAGAAGCCTGTATTAGATAAAATTAAAATTAGACCATCTGATCAGTCAACGGTTGACTGATCAGATGGTCTAATTTTATCTAATAAAAGATATGCGCTGAGCTCGTTAGCACCCGGCCGGATCACATGGGCTTGAGGCTGTTAGAAGCTTAATCACTGGGATTGAGCGTAGAGATCTCCGGGGACGGACCCCTCGCCAGACGTTGCTGTTCGGTAAACAAATGGCGGTTCTTGTGTAAGTGGACCACTGGGATTCGAATCCGTGCGTGGAACCTTGTGTAAGAAAGCTCTGACCATTAGA
>FN648619.1:426293-442618 GCA_000310025.1 Ectocarpus siliculosus | reverse complement strand
AGGTTTGTGCACCATTGGAGGGCCACTGTAGGTTGCTGTGCACAGCGCTACTGCTGCGTAGTTTCATTACGGTGAAAAGCTAGGCTGTGCATGTGGGCTGCACACCTCCCCAGGCATGTCCCGATAAATGGTGTTCCGACATGAAGAGCAAGAGGCTGAAGACCCCGAGAGAATCTTTCATGTGGAATGAACGACGTGAATGGACTGGGACCATCAATGAATGGATGGAGATCTTTCTTTTTTTCTTCATAAATATGACACAACGAATCTATCTCTATCATAGAAAAGAGTCTGAGACAGATTAGCAATGAATTCATAGCGTCAGAAAGTACCTGCATGTCTACGGTTTCCCAGGCAGCATATAGGGACATCTCCCTTGCGGGTAACAGGCTCAACAAGACAGTTTGGTAGCTGTCTTGTGTGTAGCATATATATATGTTATGTTGGGAAGGTGCAGAAGAAATGTGGTAGGTACTGGTCGGGCGTTTTGTGTGTGGCACCCTTTTAGTCGTAGGGCATGCAATCTCCCTCAGTTTTCAAACGTATTTCAATGTGGTACGCGTCTTTTCTATTTACTTGGCGAAACCCCCGGGGGCTGGCACATGATGGTGTCACTCACTCGAAGATCACACACGTGTTGCTCCCATAGGAAAAACTAAAAAATATAGGCCTAGAAGAGACCAGGTACCAGGTGCAAAATAAAAACATCTGCGGAGCCCCCTCTGCGTGCATGGGGTCACCCTTGTCGACACTTCTTTTTCAGCACGTCAGTACTCGAAGCTCAGATGGAGGATGGAGACGAAACTCGGCAACAAGTTCAAGAACATCACATAGTACATGTGAGATCCATTCAGTATGGTACGGGTTTCCTTGGGTGGGAGAAAACCGAGTCGTTGACCTGAAGCCGTCTGGCGGCCTGCTTGTCGCACCGTTACTCCGCCGCTCTGGGAGGCGAACTTTGACGACAGGTTGACCCCACGAAAAGTTGACCAACTGAACCAGCGCTCGGAGACTGGAGTGATTGATAATCATAGACCTGATATATCTTTTCTAGAATTTTGGATCAGCTTTGTTAAAGCCGAAACAGACCTTCACGCACCTGTGCCTCAGAACGCGGCGGAACTTCCTCAACCGACGCAGCTGCTACGGCCGGTCGTGAGTCTGTGCTGCCGCTGCGGCCGCACAAGCTATGAAGTGATGAGCTGCAGTCTTTACAACTCTTCAAATGCTCTTTCGTTTGTCTAACCACTCTCGGTTTAGTGTTTACCGATTCTGAACAGGTTGTATTCCTATGTCGGCAACTGGGACCCGTTGTACCGCATGCCTCCGCGAAGGAAAAGCTTCTGCCTTCCGACACATGCGGCCAAGGACCAGCATCTAAGTCCGGGCTTTCGCAGAGGAGGTCGGCATCGTAAACTAGTTTCCGGCCTTGGACGAGGGGAATTCAGGCGTCAGCGCCCTCGTACTGTGTAAACGTCCTGCTTGCTTGCTGCAGCTGTACAAAAAGCACGAGCAAAGGGCTAGCGAGGACCGGAGTAAAGACCGGCGAGCGCGCATGGCAGCTCGGACGCCTCGCCATGCCAAGGGTCAGAGGACTGCTCCTGAACCACAAACGCACTTGAGGCGTCGATGGCTTGATAGGTACTGCACTTCGCCTGAGGCGATGGATGCTTCTCTGGGTGCTGTGGATATCACGGGATGCGTTTTGGACATGTGCGGTGGGCCCACGGACGCCGTCGCGACCCGTCTTCGATCCACGTGCGAGATTCTCACGAACGACGTAAGCTCGGGGTAAGGGCGTTGTACTTGCCACGCATTTTTCATGGATACGAAAATTTCGCCCCGCTCTTTAAAGTGAATTCGCTCCGGGTTGTTCTTACCCCCCGACGTTAATAACCGTTGGGACTAGACGTTTCATGGGTTGGTTTTTAGTCTTAGCTGTTGCCATATGTACCAAGTGGTCCGATGTGTTCAAGCTAAAATCTACGGTTGACAGACAGATTCCGTACCGCATGGCCTCAACCGCACAAGGTCGTGTGAAATTTTGACAGGCACGGGCCACAGTCCTTGTAGCACGTATGGGGGGCATCCTTCTCGAACATAACCGTTGCTATTGTAAACCCGGTGGGTGTCTTTGTTGAAGAGGGAGAGTCTCACACGTTTGGCGAAACGGCAACATTCTGTCACATGGTTTTATTTTCCGTATCATGTGCGCGATCGCTGAATTTTTTTTTGCTGTTGTTCTCGATAACAGGCGCCCGGCGGATACCAACCTTGACGCAAGCTTGGAGTCATTCCCGGAAGACTTTCTCGCAGCTTACTCTGGGAAAAGGCCTGAGTGGGTGGCGACAAGCCCTCCGTACAGCAGGGCTCTGACTTTTGTCAAGGCCGCCATGTCGTTGGCGACAAAAGGCGTGACGTTCAAAATGCACATTTTTTTCCTGGAACCTTGCGCCGATTGGGGTGGTTGGCTGCAAACGAACCCCCCGTCATTGTGTGTGTTTCTACGCAGAGCCAAATACACGCGTGCGAACAATGCGAAGACTAGCGAATTCTGGGGTGTGTGGTATACTCAGGAAATGAGCTGCCGCAACAGGACGAGGCTTGTTTTCTGTCCTGAATAGCACGGCTGCAATTTCGAGCACAGTATGGTCGGACGTGCAAGTTTGGCTTTCGAAATAGGTTGGTTGGGTTGGGACATGTACAAGGTGTAACGTCCCCGCCAAACTTTTCCCAAAAATTATTGGTTGTGGGAGTAGATATGCAGGTGTCGTAAGACATTTATTTCGGGGATGGGGGGTAGTCGGAGAGCGACATGATTGAGCACCGATCGAAGTTGGGCATGTTTTCGGGACGTGCTCTAAGCATACCAGCAAATGTATGGATGTGGCAGTATCGGTGCACGTAATAAGTTCTGGTGTCATGTTTTTGTTTTGATTGTGCTAAGGCGCGTTTAGTTTTTTGTGTGTGTGTTGTTGTGGCGGCATGAATCCGGGATAGCTCTTGAGCGTGTTCATTGCGCAGAAAAAAAACTGAGGTCGATTTACATCATCCTTGAAGTGAAGGCCCCTGCCAGCACGTGGGCCACCATCCATGCCGTACTTTTGAACGTGTGCTCATGCAAGCTCCACAAACGTTTCGCTCACCCGCACACGAACAATACATCGATATCTCAAGTGGACCTTTCATTGGTCGCATCGCTCACAAGATTCAACTGTTGTTCTACATGATGCCGCAACGCGTTCCATCTAGCTGCTCGTACTCTTCAACGTCATCCTCCATAAAACTACCTGAAACCACGCCTCCACTCAAACCCGACTCGGCGTTCCTGGTCGAAGAACCAAACATACCCAGCAGCTGTTCCTCGTCGCTGTCGCTGTCACTATCTCCATGTCCCCTAGTCCTCCCTCAGCTGACCGATCTTTCTGCATCTCACTTTCTTCCATCTCTTCCTCGCGGTATGTAAGCTTGCACTTGCACAACTCTGAGCACTGGCCAAAACCTGTAGTGGTGCACACGCAGCTTGTGCATTGACCCCCTTACTTCCTCTTCCCAGATGAACACATGCACCTCACACCGTTCAAATCCACCCGGCCAAATTGTCACCTTGGGGAACCTGCGCATCAACATCGTACAACCACCTTCAACCTCCGTGTTCTCGATGTACCCCATCCCGAAGGGTACCTGGCGGAGACGTCCGAACCTGGAGAACCACTCGGCACAACGGAAAGCCTGTACTTTACCAACCACGACATCCGGAGAACGCAAAGCTCGGTGGCATCGTAGTTCGGGGCGGCTTTGCTGAAGTTCCCCGGCGTACCAATTTTCATCAGTTCGCTCCTGAATCGCTTGGGCTCACCGCCTCATATCATCAACCTCCCCTCCCTGTTTTTCTCCCGTTGCCCCGGTAACGTGTTAGCAAACAAACTGTTGTTCTTGACGAAGTACGCAAGCGCAACAAACTTAACCAATTCTTGCCTCTCCAAATGTAAACCGGTGACCACCCCATCCTCTATTGTTTCGCTGCCCTGTGCCTTGGCAAAATGTGGTTTTCGGGATTCTTCGCTAACTCGAAGCATGACTGGAACATGAAAAAAGAAGTCAAGCCAAAAAGCGTAGGAGTAAAGTCAGTGCCGTTGAGCATGTATGATGCAATCACCGTCAGCGACTTCTCGCACGGCAAGCAGGTACAGAACTCGGGCTACTCTCTGCCAAGACCTCGGGAGTGCTACACCCGAGCCTCCACGCGCCCGCGACTTCTTTCGCGGATTACACTTGCAGCGTACAGTAGAAGCCACCGTACTCGGGACCGCTGATGAATTTCTGCAAATGTACTATGGCCGCCCGGATGACGGCTACACGCACTGACAGAGAAAGCCCCAGCGCTTCGCCAGGGGTTTGCACTTGGCACCAAAACCCCCAACGCAATGACGTTGAAATAGCAAGCATTGCTGCCATGGGTTTTTAGGGTAACCCTCTGCCCCCACCGTCCGCGCTGTTCGCCCCGTTGAGCAGGGCTTGAGCTGTTGCATCCACGCATACGGGCTGCCTCAACAAGCCTTCGTATCCCTGAACAAAACGACCGGAGGCGGTTGGGTTTCTGTTTGCATCATATTTTCCCATGGTGTGCCTATCGGACGTGGGCGTTTCATGGTTGCACACAAATTGCTCACTCACTACACAGGGTGTTGGAAAGGCATTCAACGCGACCAGTTTTTTCGCGCAAGTACACCTACCTTGTGCTTCGCAGTGACCATTTTGGCTAGTCATGCTCGAAACATTGCGCGCTTAGACCAAGACATGAAGTACCGTGGTCATTGGGGCCGTTCCCCCTCTGGAAGGGGATGGACTTTGCCTCTGGAATTGAAATTGTGCCATCTCGGGGGTAAATAGGAAAAATGGGGTAGGATTTTTCCATATACACCCGGGGGGGTCATACACCCCGGGGGTGCACAGACAAGAGGATCATTCCGACTATGCCAGCAAGGAAAAAAAAAAAGAGGGAAGCTTGAGGAGGAAAAGAAACAATGATAGCACTTGGAGAGCCCTCCCGATGACACCGTGATGCACTCGTCTTGCCAAACGCCGACCACGGGTCCAGTCCCAAATACGGTAAGATACGGATATAATATGGGCACGTCAACTCTGACGGGTAGTGACATACAACCGAATCGCAAAATTCACCCTACTGTATTTTTTCGGGGGGGGTGCTACGGCATCAAGGAGGGGGGCGGGGAGGCACCGACGACGACGGTTATATGCCGAATTCCGCGCGTACGTCTGGTGCTCTTACCGGTAGGGTGACGTCCGTATGTTCGCTGTCCAACACGTGCTTGAATCTCCTATCGTGCTCGATCATCTCCGAGCATGCACCGAGTGCCACACCGTCTTCCATGCTATCTCAGATAGCAAAACATCGATACTTTCCCTCACGCGCTCCAAGAAACGGAAGTTCCCTTGGTCATCCGCGAGTGCGTTGTCATTCTTCCACGACATTCCCGATTTCACTTTGTCGTCCACGCGTTTTTTCCGGCTGAGACCCACCCTGCTACATAGTACACCGACAGCAGCATGCCAATTTCGTACAATGTTGGCATTGCGTGCGGGTCCAGAAAGGGGTGCGGCATGCCAAAAACGGCGGTGCGCACACGAAACATTGCGGCGTATGCACCACACACGGTACTTAAACCTGTGCTATGCAAAGTTACAACCGCTGCACATTCGTTGGGCCACCGATGCAAGGATCGGCCACAGCAGGCAGTAAGCAAGACCTGATCTCACAGGCCGTGTACAGACTACTGCTGTAGACTACTGCTGTACACGTATGCATGTGAACCCTTTTGAGTCTTCAGGCGTTCTCACTGATCATTGATTGATCATTTGCAAATGCTGGTGTAGTGGCAAGTCGTGGAGTTGCCGCCCTGCAGCCCTTCGCGCCGTGTATTGGCAAGTCCATAGGTAGGTGTGTCTAGATTATTAGTGACAGCAGTTCAGCAGTTGTCTGGGCTGCCGTGTGCTGCTATGTAGTTGGCAGTAGTGGCGCAGTTCGGGTAGATAAACACAGAGTGATTCATTAACATACAAAGCGACCAAGCCTGCCTTCACCTGACGGTTACAGACTTGAAGTCACGCCTTCACAATACTGCACAAAACCCATGCAGTAGAATAGAGTCAGTTCTTGCACTACAATACTCCTGACATGTCCTCTCAAGAGCTACGGCATTCTAATTCTGAAATACAAGACACGATCTTCTCTCTCTCAATGTCCTCTCAAAACGGTATCAGTGTCCTCTCGAACAAATGTCTACGAATACGTGCTTTCTGAATAACTCAAAAATGATATCACTAACTGCCATAGTTTTCAAGCAGCGAAATGTTTTCTTCTTATCATACGAATGCTCTTCCAACCGAAATCTCCAACTCATGCTCACACTCCAAGCAACAGAAGGCGGTTCTGCAGGAACTTCACAGCTCCCGAACTCTTGGTGAGGATGTCCGCCCTCTGCAGGTTGGTTTCGATATACTCGACATCTACCACTTCCTTTTCTACAAGAGACCGAACATGGTGAAATTTTACATCGATGTGCTTGGTGCGCGGGGTGATTTTCGCGCTCCTGCTGAGTGACACAGCACCAGAGTTATCCTCGAAAACGACGGTTGCCTGCTCCTGCTTCTGATTCATGGACTCTAGCAGGTTCCGGAAGTGGATGACCATGACGCACCCCTTTGACAGTGCGACGTACTCGGCCTCTACCGTCGATATAGCCACCACCGTTTGCTTCTTCGCCGTCCATTCCACCGGGCCACCTGCAAAGTACAAAACAACACCGGTAGTGGAGTACCCGTTGTCTAGGTCACCGGCGTGGTCAGAATCCACATATGCCGTTAGGTTGTCTCCGTCGTCGGCGTCCTCGCGGTATGTGATCCCGATGGAGGTCGTCCCCTTTAGGTACCTGAGTACCCGCTTCAGCTTCACCATTGCTCTGGGACCGGGCTTCGCCATGCTCTTCGCTAGTACCATCACCGAGTGAGTAATGTCCGGCCTCGAGCCCCGGCTGAGATACAGGAGGCTTCCTACGGCGGACCGGAAATACGTGGTGTCCTCTGGTGACAGAACCGCCTCCTCCACGATGCTGATCGGTCCGGGCTCAGCCGGAGTCTTCGCCGAGCGAGCGTCGGCCATTCCGAACTTGTCAAGCACGGCGTTCGCGTACGTGTTCTGCGAAAAGAGGATCACCCCGGCGTTGATGTTCCTTTCAATCGCCATGCCGAGGAGGAACTTCGCATCTCCAAGGTACACCGTGTCGAACCGCTCCTTCAGCTGTTCGATAACTGTCATCACCAGATCCTCGTCGCTCCCCGAAAATAGGATGTCGTCGACGTACACGAGAAGGAGAACCTCTCCCGCGTTGAGGCTGTATAGACAGGGATCCGCCGGGCTCCGAACGAATCCGATCTCCATCAGATACTCGTGGAAGGTGCCGTTCCAGCCTTTCGGGGAGAGACGCAGCCCGTACAGCCACGCCTTAAGCAGCCACACCTGCCGTGCTTGTTCCGGAGAACACTCGAATCCTTTCGGAGGGATTACAAAAAAACGGTTTCGCATTCTTGGGGACCCGTGCATGCAGGAACGCCGTCTTGATGTCGGCTTGCTTTAGAACAAAACCGTTTTGAGCAGCGTTAGCGACAAATAGATGAACTGTTTCCATCGACGCCACAGGCGCTGCCTTATCTTCGCCCGTGTCAGCTTGGTGAAAACCTTGAACCACAATGCGGCTCTTGAGACGAACAGGTTCTCGGTCTTGGTTGTATTTTACCTTGAATAGGTATTTGGCCGGAAGCGCCTGAGCACCCTCCGGCAGGTCTACCCAGTCGAACACGTCATGCTCGACCAGTGATCGTCCTTCGTCACGCATGCTTTCTTTCCACGCGTCAGCATCCGGTCCACTCACCGCTTGGCTGTAGTTGGCCGGGTCAGGGGGCATGTAGCCCGCCTCACCGGGGCTTCCTGTCCCGGTGGCTCCGAGTACACTCCCAGTAAGCAAGGAATACTCCATCCGCTCGTACTCCTTCTCCGCCGTGTGCAGATCCATAACCGTTCGTGGCACGGGGTTCCTGCCGCTCCGGCGAAGGCCTGGCTCCTGCTGCTGGGGCGTCGGTTCCATCCCGCCATCGTCCTTCTGTTCTTCTTGATTTTCTTCCACGTCGCTCGTTTCCTCCCAGCCGGGCTGGTAAATTATCCTGCCGGGCTCGGGCAGCGGGTCCGCTCCTACCTTGGGGGGAACCACGTCGCGCGGGTCTTTCTCGCGGAAGGACACTTCGCCGGAGTTGGTGATCTTCGAGGGTTCTGTGGGGTCCCAAAGCCTGTACGACCTGCTCTTAGAGTTGTAACCAACCAGATACATCTTCTTGGCCCTGGCGGCAAGCTTGTTGGGCCGGAACCTCGCTTCCTCGTGCTTAAAACAGACCGAACCAAATTCGTGCATGTGCTTCAAGCTGCCGAGCGGTTTGCCTTCCCATACCTCAAGTGGTGCCTTGCCGTCCAATGCTTCCGTGGGCGTGCGGTTCAGGATGTAGATTGCGGTCTTAAAAGCTTCAGCCCACAGGCGGCCCGGGAGATGCGGTGCACCCAAGAGGAGGCGGCGCGTCGTGGCTATAACAATGCCAAAACCACGCTCGGCGATGGCGTTACCCTCAGGGACGTACGGGGCGTTGGTCGTGATTTTGATTCCAAGTGATTGTGCCAACGCGTCGAACCTTCCCTTGAATTCGGCCCCTCCATCGCAGTTAACTGTATCTAGGCAAATTCCTAGCGGGTCAGCAACCTCCTTGACAACCGTTTCCAGCCCTTCGGCAGCTTCATCTTTCGTTTTGATGGGAATCCCCCACCTCATGCGCGAGTTGTCGTCCGTAAACATCACTACGCGCCGGCTACCACCGTATGACTCTTCAGAATGCGGCCCCCACGTGTCGACGTGCACGAGCTCAAGCCGTGCGTCGGCGCGAGGACGATCAGACGGAGGGTGGCTGCTCTTCTTGCTGTTTCCGGCGGAACATACCTCGCAATCTCCGGACTCGATGTTTCGGTTGAATTTTACTCCCGAGTGCTCCTTGTCCGCCAGCAGCTGGAGAGCGCGCGGGTTGCAGTGGCCCATCCTCCGATGCCACAAGTGCGCGTCGACCTTGGTGCGAAACAGTTTCGCGGATCCGTCCAGGCTCACGTCGTCGACGATGATATTGACCACGTACATCCGCGGTATTTCCTTCGAGATGGGAAACGCGTGCTGACCGCCGCGAAGAGCTGGCGGGGTAGACATCAGGTCACACAGCACCCCCTTTTCTTCCAAAGCTCCAACCAAAAATATGTTTGCTCCTAGGTCCGGTACCAGGAGAACTTCCAGCGACACTGGGATTGTTTCGTTCTTATCGTTCCGTAGGCCAAATTTTAGCTTGCCTTTCTGGGTTGCGTTGGACTGGCCACAGGACCCTTCGACTTGAACGTTGCAGGCGTACCTCTCGCCTACGTGCGTTGCGGCAGGGGATTCGGCCAAAACCATGTGGCTTGATGCCGCGGTGTCTATGAACACTGTCGTACTTTCAAGGGACTTGACCTGTTCCTTGACTTGAAAAACGCTGGTGAATGCAACGGTCTCCGTTGCACCAGGGGCTTCCTCCACCTGAACGTGCATGGCATCGGCCTCATCGTCCGTCACCACTCCAGGCGTCTTCAGCGCCTGCACGTCACCAACAGCATCAGCGCGCTCCTCAGGCGGCGCCACAGCAAGCGCTTCTAGCACCTGCGTATCTCCAGCAGCGCATGCCTTGGGCTGCGCCACAGCAGGCGCCTCCAGCACCTGCGGATATCCAGCAGCGCGCTCCTCGGGCTTCGCCGCAGCAGGGACTTCTGGCACCTGCGGGTTTTCAGCAGCGCGCTCCTCGGGCTTCGCCGCAGCAGGGACTTCTGGCACCTGCGGGTATTCAGCGACGCGCTTCTCTGCTTGCGTCGCGGCGGGCACTTCTTGCACCCGCGGGCAGTCATCGATTATAATTGAGAAGTCTTCTAGACCCTTGCTACCTCCCCGGACCTGCGTGAACCATGCCTGGGTGGTGGTGGATTCCTGCGATATGTTCGCCTGTTCTTTGGCGTCCTCCGCCTCATTCGAGAGGCGAAGAGGGCAGTTTTGCCACTGGTGCTCGGTCGAATTGTGGCAGTACCTGCAGCGTCTCTTGCGGTCTTGGCCATTCTGCTGACCCCGTCCTCGACCTCCACCGGAGTTTTGGTTGCCGCGATCTTTTCCGCGTGCACCTTGGGCGCTTCTAGCTCCACGTCCTCCTGATGGGTTCCCATTCGAGTTGGTTCCACCGCTGCTGCTGTTGCCGTTCGAGCTGTTGTTCCCGTCCGCGTTCCTGCCGCCATTTCCTCGGCGGTTGCGTCCACGTCCACCGTGTTTACGGAACTCGCGTGCTCCTCCATGCACGGTCGTGTTGAGCGCACGGCCGTGGCTTCCAGAGCCGTCGTCATTGGTAGTATCCTTGCCCCTGATCTGCAGAGAGTGGAAAGCAGTGGCTCGGTGTGCCACACGTTCAAAATCCAAGTTCAAATCGGAGTTGTCGTCTCGCGACTGCTCGCACACCAGCGCAGCTTTGAATTGTCCGTATTGCTGGTCAGGTAGCGCGTTCAAGAAGGTGTGGGTTTTGCGAGTCGACACGACCTTGTCACCAAGCGCTTCGAGCTCTGCGGAAATGCGGCGCAACTCTTGGATTGCGCGCGCGGGGTCGTATTTGTCGGCGGCTGTGACGGACAGGGCTCCTAGCTGTTGCTGCAGCTCTTGCATCCTAAACGCTCCAGTCTTTCGGTACTACTTTGCTTCCAGGGCGAGAAATGCAGCACGTCCGTCACCCCACTCCTCAGGATAAACGGCGTTGAAGGACCCTACGACTAGAGACGCAGCACTCTGAAATCCCTCGGCGCACTCCGACGTCGCTAAATCAAGCCGCGTGAACAGCCTACCGTTCTTTTGTTTGAAAGCACGCTTCTTGGTCTCGTACGCCGCGACAGCATCCGCCGTGCCATCCACCGGAGCTTCCGGAGCCTTCTCGGTCCCAGACATAACCTCGCCTAGGCCGGTCTCGTACATGATCGAGCGGAACAAACTCGACCATCTGTGGTACTCATTAGGATTTCCGTTGAACGGGACGTATCCTTGCTTGAAGATGTTTGCAGACGACGTAGACATGATGACTCGATGTGATTACCCACCAAACGCGAGGCTCATAACCTGACAGCAGTTCAGCAGTTGTCTGGGCTGCCGTGTGCTGCTGTGTAGTTGGCAGTAGTGGCGCAGTTTGGGTAGATAAACACAGAGTGATTCATTAACATACAAAGCGACCAAGCCTGCCTTCACCTGACGGTTACAGACTTGAAGTCACGCCTTCACAATACTGCACAAAACCCATGCAGTAGAATAGAGTCAGTTCTTGCACTACAATACTCCTGACAATTAGCACCCGCGCTAACCGGCTGACCAATGAAGAGACTTCAGTGACAGCGGGTAATGTCAAGGTCTCGGGAATGGGAATGGGGCCAATCAATGCCAAATCATGAATCTCTCAACGTATGCACATGTCAGTGAACGCGTGTGTGCATACAGTACATACATACATACATATGTGTTCTTTCGCAGCACCACACATACACTCGCCCGAACGTAGGAAGCCACTGCTGCAAAGAGCAGAGGACAGCAAAAGGGAGGGGTATTGCAGTCCCTGCCGAAGCCCAGATATCGAGGATATCGTGGTTCCCAACAATTTGAAAACCGTTCCGAAGATCCAGCAGTCATTGTGTCAACAGCTACAACGAACACTACAACAACACTACTACTGCTGCTGTAGACGAGTAAAACATATCAGCGACACATCCACACTCGTAGCGCCACACATACCACCCTCGCCCAAACCTAGGAAACCACGAGGTACAGGTGTGTGCTGGTGGATGTGCTTGTTGTTTGAAAAACACAGGAGCTCTAGAGAGTTGGCAGGGCACATTTTGGGGGGGGACAGAGAACAGAGAAGGACAGAAGTACAAATACCAGCTATGATTCTTCACTGATCATTTGATCATTTTGCCCTCTCTGGACTGATCATTTACAATATACCGAAAATAGACTAGTTGAGGCAGCTAGACGACTGATCATTTCAAAGGCTACACAGCTAACCTGCCCTACTGACCGCAGCGCGACCACCCACCAACCCTTCTACGACCCTGTCTGTGGCCACCACCCTGTCGCCGGCTTCTCTCATGGCCTACAGGGGGAGATAGCTGTTGCGTGTGCAGAAGTACACTGGTGTCTTTCTCTGCACGTCTCTCTCTCCCGCTCGCTCTCGCTCTCATTTTTTTTTTTTGGCACAAAAAAAAAATCTGACAGTCCAGCCTAGACCCAAAGGGGTTAAGTACATTGGTGCGCTCCTCACTTGATCGAGCAAAACACACCCTCGTGGGCGTTGACAGCCATGGTTTGGAAACAACTCACGTTCAAAGCCCGGTGCAGCACTTCCCTCGCCCGCAGTGCCGAAGATCTAGGTGCCAAGGCTGCAGCATGCGCAGTGAATGGACACGTGGATGTCGATACCTCGTGTTGATGGATCGGCCCGCCCAATATATGTCGGAATATACCACCCTCCAACCTCAACTTCAAGCACAGGTTGACCACCCGTAGAATTGGCCGGATCCCTCAGAACGTGGTGGGTGCGGCTTGGTAGGCAAACTCACTGAATGTCGATACTAGCATTTTGGATCAGCACTACAGCGGGAGCTGTTGCAAAGTTTCGCTGCATCCCATGGGAAAAAGGGGCAGTTTTTGGCGTCGTCAGTGTCCTGGTCGGCCTAGTTTGCCTTGAAAAAAAACGCATCACGCACGCACGGAGCCCCCAGCAACACGTGTGATCAGGACTTCCGATATCAGACAGTCAGGGCTCTCGGCTGCGGAAGGGCGGAACCTGTAAAGAAGGCAAAGGAGGCGAGGAGGGCGAACAAAAACAAAAAAGCGTGTGCACGGCGGGTTCTAGGGAGTCAGGTGCGAGTAGCTGAGTGAGTGTGCGTAAACGTTCTTTCTCTCCTCATGGTGTGTCTGCCTGTGGTCCGGACGTCTTGCTGCCAGCTGTGTCACAGCAGGCAGTGTTTAGTGCAACATGTGTACTATGAGTCTAACAGTTTGTATCGAAGTCCGACAGTAATCATGTAATTTGTCTTCTCTACGTAGACTACAGCAGTAGACTTAACGCGAAGCAGACTTTGAAAGTCTCTTGTAGGGTTCATGTAGGTTAGACGTAAGCGCAGGCTCTTCCCCGGCACAGCCATACACGCTGGCAAGCTGGACATGTTTCTGTGCAATTTCAAATCTGGGCGTTCCGCTTGCGCTTGCGTACCGACGTGTTGTTTTTATTTAATTATGTTTGCTCAAGAATTCTGGATTATTTTCTGCGGGCAACCAAAGAAAAACCAATACACATGAAACAACTTGAGAGCGCAGGTAAAGTGCCGTCTTGCTCCCGATGTTTGCTGATCGGACTAACCCGTTGCAAACTTCCCAAGATTGCCCTACTATGATTACTATTGTTTCGGTCTCTGGCCTAAACATATCTTGCTCATAATAAACTACCTATGGTACATTTGGTACCTCCTAGTCGTCGACCGACTAGACCCCGCATTCTCCCCCCTCTCTTGAGCGATAGGTGTGGGTGGGCGGGAAAATGGATCAAATCCTAGGCGGCACCCCGTTTTTGCTGCTCCTCAAAGCTGCTATTTCTGCTACTCCTCTCCTTCTCTCAAATGCACTTGCTTGTCTCTCGCCCAGCTGAGAGCGCAAAACTTTCTGACACCGAGGCTGTCTCTATTTTTCTTCGATCCCCGCTTTTCCGAATTCCATCACGCCTCCACAAACCACAGATTCAAATACGACTGAATCTTCACGGTTTCCGCTCCGTTTTCTCGGCTGCACAACTCGCGAAAACTCCAGGTGTCTACATATGTATGCCCCGCAATCCTCACCTAAAGACCCCAACGCCCTCCACCTCGAGATGGATGTTATCCATGTACTTCAATAGCGGCTGGCCTCAAATGTTGCTCCCTATCCACAGCAGCAGCAGCGCGCCACGCGTGAAATTCTGAGAAGGAAGACGCTAGTCTACATACTCATGCCGTGCTACCGACCGACAACTGTATGTAGACTAGACTAGTCTACATTATATGATGTTTACAACCGGTACATCGTCAAGGTCATCAGCTTGGTTTGGTACACACACACGTTTAAACGTTGAAACAGCGTGAAACGGGCCTATCTAGTAGTGCCTGATTGGTCGACCACTGCCGTGTCGAGAGCCCCCCCGATACATGCCCTGCCGCGGTGGGTATGCCGTTTGTGTAAATATGCAGGTAAGAACTACAACAGTATGTTGCAGACAATGAAGTTTGACGTTGGCTCTTATCTCATACTTCAATCCCATACAAAGAAAGAAAACAACGTTCCCGCCAGGGTTACCTGGTCGGTTAAACTGTCATCAGTAAAGGACACCATGCAGGGGTATCGTGCGTGCTACTGTATAGTATCATAGCACGTTCACGTTTGATTGCTACTGGAGCTGAAATAAATATCGAAGGGCGCAGCTGCCTCTGAAAACAGCCCGAAATCTGCGCCGGAACTAAGTGGAATCCAACATTTGTCACAGCCGTGCTCACCGCCACGGACCGTAATCCGCTGAACGGAGGGTTGTCAGCAGTAGCTGATGAACGAAGGGTTGTCAATGTTACGGTCCGTGGCGGTGAGCACGGCTGTGACGAACGTGAATGTTGGATTCCGCTTGGTTCCGGCGCAGATTTCGGGCTGTTTTCAGAGGCTACTGCGACGACCGTCGATATTTCATCTCTGTAGCAATCTGAACGTGCCAGCACGCACGACGCGTCTTTATGGTGTGTCGTCTACTGATGATAGTAGAACCGACCAGGTAACCCTCCACACCGATCATATTTGCGCGCCTGCCGTTTTGGCTCTTTTGACGTGAATTTGAATGGAGTGTGAATTTAAATCTTGATTTCCAAGGACGCGTGTGGAAGTAGACGCGTGAAATTGTACACACACAGTTTTGAGCGGCCTCTGCTGCCGCCCTGCTTCAGAATCAACGATTTCTGTTTGTCGTGATGTCTTCCGACTCGTCTCTCTTGGTGCCTGTTGTGCGATTTCTGGTATGTAGTCAATATTCATTTTGGTAAAGTGTGGGACAGGGGAGGGGGTGATGCTGCTGTAGTCGAATGTAGTGTGTGGGCGTGTACTTCAGTCTTGAGCACGAAAACGTGCTGCAAGGATTATACGTGTACCTCTTCGGGCTTGTATACCCTTTCCTTGCTAGTGGGCGTGTTCTTTAGATCTTCTGGTGATGGGTCTAGCATTCATATTGTGGCCACGGTCTCGAGCTCTTGCTACATAGATTTTGGGATCTAGACAACAACAACAACAACAACAACAACAACAACAACAACAACAGCAAGGCAACATAAAAAAAAATAAAAAAGGTACGTAAGAACTTGACCATAAGAAGAGGTGCTTCAATAGTTACATGTACAGAAGTTCCGATGCGGCAATAAGAACAAGAACCCGCCTTGTGGTGTACCAATGCGCATACAGATAAGAACGGAGCCCTAAAACACGGTCGGTCTACTCGAGGTAAAGCGTGGCAACGACTGCACGACGGTCGTTCCAAACTCTCATGACTACTGCAGGTTCCGTGACTCGGTCATGACCGGGTTACAACTTACCTAAGCTAGGGCATTGAAGGGCCCCTTCCGCCCCCAGTGGGCGTTGGGGCCCGAATCGCAAGGAAAAGCAAGGGTCTTCGCGAAAACAATTCCGGACACACACATAGTCTACCCCCCCCCCCCTCCCCGCCCCTCCAGGTGATTACCCAAAGACTGCGGGCTACACCAGAGAAACCTTCTGATGGAGAAGTTATAATAAAACTGTTGTTTGTATGGAAGTCACTGAAAAGTGATCTTCACATAGTTTTTGATACAAATGATTTTTGATTAAGCAAACATCTTAAAATTGGGAAGACGCGTGGTTGGAAATTTAAAAAGATGAGTGCTTTGGTTGTGGCAGTACAAGCGGAACGCATTCATCAAGTGAAGCTTCTGTTAGCCAACCCTGGCGTGGATATCAATTACCGGGACACAAAAGGACAGACAGCTCTCTTCAAAACTTGCTTTATGAGAAAGAAATGGAAAAGTATATTAGTGGCCAACCCTTCTTATACAGAATAGAATCAACATCAACGCA
>FN648619.1:407883-418280 GCA_000310025.1 Ectocarpus siliculosus | reverse complement strand
AATGCCAACTGCTACCTCTCCGGAAAGCCCTTTATGAGATGTTTCCAAAGGCACCCTTTTCGTAGGTAACACCTCCCTGGTTGTGGAGAAGTTCGCTATTGAAAAACGCTAACACGGGTGTGCGATAACACGCACAATTGCGGTATATGTCTTGCAAGAGGTTTTGCGCATACCCTTGGGAGAAGGCAGTGAAATGGAGTGAGTGGAAATATGTAATAGGTACACCATGCACAGTCCTTAGTGGTAGTTCGGAGAGGCAAGTCGATGCTGTAAACATTTGGGAGTACCAAAGAGGTACTATCAATGAAGAGGTATTATTTTTGGTGTTGCGGCATAGATGGGATTCCAAGGGGCATCGCAAACGCGGAATTGGTCGTCATGGTAGTGTTATAGTGATGCCGGTTCTATTGGAGGTCGGCATGAGGTCGAATCGAAAGAAACTTCGTGCAATGCCTGTGGAGACTTGATGAGGAAAGACGGTTGGATGCGAATTGCGATAGGTATTGAATGGTGTCGCAGGATGTTGCAAATTCGAAGATGTGTGCTGTGTTGGGGTTTGGTCGTGCCAACGTACAGTAGCCGAAACAACGAGTGATGGGCGTAATGACGACGTCGAGTTCGGGCGAATTGGTTGTGGCTCCTCTGGGTTAGAGGGAGGTGGTGTAAATTGTCAACACGTCGATTGACGAATGGCTCGTAGTGTAACCTTGTTTGTTTTTGGTGATGTTAGCGTTTCTTTCAATAATGGTCGTCCTGAAGCGTCCATGAATATCTCATTTGTTTTGACGAAGAGCACAAAAAAAAAGTATTGGTCGTTTCGCAATATCACACGAAAGGCATTATTCTCTTTCAAAGCTTGGCCTACCGTCCAAGACATATGCACTCGGAAACCAGTACTGCTTCTGATCTGGGGCGATCACAAGCGCCCTTGCTGGACATGTTGAAGAAACACTCCGACCATACTGGTTGGGGGGAAACAGAAGCTGAAACACTCCTCTGTCTTTGAACCAGGCATGAACCGAACATTGTGCGTGAGCACGTCAACCCCAGCGCACATCCCTGCGTATAATGTCCAGAGTAAAATGGCAAGTCCTCGCTAGTGCAGCACCGAGCCACCCATCTCTTGTGAACCGAGGCAGGTGTGGCCATTAAATCCATGGTTACATTCTCGCCGGCCCATGCACACAGTTCACTGAACATCTGTTCGTCTAATCTCACAAAATCGTCCGACCCTGGTCTAGAAATGCCGTCGGCCTCAGCGTTGGCCTCGGAGCTCACCCACTTCAACTTCAGCGTGAAATCGCGTCGCACTTGCAACCAGAACAGATCCGTAATAATCTCATGCATGAAAGTGTTGGAAGCTCGCCCCTTCTAAAGGCGTCGTGCAAGACCTTGCTGTCTACATTGGAAATGAGCGTGGACCAGGCCAGTTGAGAAGGCTGTTTATCTGAGAACAGGTGCAGAGTCTGCTGAAGAGCGTACCCTTTCTGCACGTTAATATGCTGCTGCGCGACTTGTGGCGGGAAATCTCCTCCAGCTTTGAAAACGGGTTGGCCTGGACTCCTAATGAGTCCCCCCCACCCAGGCTGCGAGGTCAATGGTCAAACGACTACGGCATGCACGACTATGAGTACACCCCCCCCCCCCCCCACCCGCCTGAGGAAGCATCAGATACTCCGGTAAGAGCTAATTGCTTATGTTCGGCACGATACCATGACGCCCCTTTGAAATGCTTACGAACTTCCAACCAGCGTTTCAGCTCGAACATAAGACCGCTGTTCGCCGGGATCTCTATCTCTATGCTGGGCTTGCGACCGCCGCGTCTCTGCAAAGCTGCTATGCTGTTATACATATGGTGCGTGTAAAGAGCCGCCACCGGAACCGTCACCGAGAGACTAGTGCATTTGCCTGCGAGCTTCTCTAACATCTGAAAGGAGATGGACTCAGACGTAATAGCGTCGATGAAAATCGTCTCGAGCTTGGAGAGTTTGTCCTCTGGGACCTCGAAACGCCCCTTATCGGAATCACAGATAATCCCAAGGAAAACGAGGCGCGTCGTAGGGATGATCTCACACTTCTTGAGCGAAATGAAGTACCCTCTCTGTAGAAAACTTCTAGTGTGACATACGCGGTCGTCTGAGCCGCTTGTAGCTGCTCGTCATGGCAAAGCCTGCGAGTCGATCGAAAAATGTCAGATAGAAATCGTCTATCCATGTAAGCACGGGGATGTCCCGTGCTCTCAGGTATCGAGCTACTGCTTCGGAAAGAGAAGCGTATATGAACGGGGCTGAACACCACCCGAAAGCAAGCACTGTAAACGCGTATAGCTCGCCTTCCCACTCGAAACCAAAATATTGCCAGGAACTGTCCAGGGCAACGTGGTGGTATCCAGCCTTATGATCAATAGTGACTTGATGAAACCCCGATTTATGGGAACAAAATCTTGTCGATAAATCTTGATCTTGGCCAAGATCTGCCAGTTTCACGATTTATGGCAGCGAAATCTTCCGATATATCTTGGCCAAGATTTCTCGAGGCCCGAAATCTGCCCTTTCGAACAAATCTTGACCCAAGATCTGTCGAAACGAGCCTTCCGACAAATCTTGAGGCGGCGTAACAAATCTTGCCTCAGTGCGGCGCGATCACCGAAGGTCAGTCAACCTAATCGTCCATAACGCCATGAAATCTGCACGTGGCACACTCGCAAGGGTCTCTAACGCACCCTGGCGTCACTGTGTCGGCGCCACGGGCGCCGACAGCGAACGAAAACAACCAAGGCGCGCGAAAAAATGCGTATTTGCCCTGGCTCGTTCCACGTGCGTCATCACCAGTCTGTCGAGGGACCGTTCAAAGAGTACTTTATTTTGAAGTAGAAAAATAGAGCAGGAGGAACGTTTTGCCAGCACTGCTCTGTCGTGTGCGATGCTTCTATCTCTTCATCGAATCACCCCACACCCAATCCGTTTGCACCCGAGCCAAATCCGTGGGTGCAGATGACAGCGCCGGAGGTTTGACCTCGGTACGCCTGCTACATCGTGAGGTACGTGCATGGGTGTCATCGGCGTTGATGCACTTTCTTGTCAGTTGGACAGCAATGGAACAGTTTTGTTTGTCCGCTTGACATGAGCTCGTGGGCAACGGATTCAATTTTGCACCCCAGGTAGGCGCCCATCGCTAGTATCCACCCACAGTGTTGAGGCAATACAGCTGGGGGGAGGGATGCCCCTTCTACAACTGCGTCATGCTCACTTTTCGCCACACCTTGGCATTTTCTGTGGACCAAGTGGCCGTTGTGCCTTTTTCAACTTGAAGCAAAAGAGAGGAACAACACGCCGCCTTTTCAACATTCAAGATATTTCCCCCATAAATCGCAATACTGCAAATCTTCGCGGAAATATATTGTGAGCAAATCTTGGGTCAAAATGCCAAGATACAATTGCAAGATTATGTTTCCATAAGGAAGGGTCTGAGCTCCTGGCCAGGCGCACTGAACCACTTTGCCTACGCCATCCATGGGTGATAGTACATGCGATTAACCTCGCGTCCGATGCCAACCTGGGCTTCTTCGGCTCCACACTCAACGGAAGCACCATCTGCGGTTTGGCGTGCACGCTAACGTCGGCGACGTCGTTCCACTTTGCAATGCAGCCAGTCGCCGCGAGCTTGGCTACTTCGCTCGTGGCCCATGGTACGTGTTCATCGGGAACGTCATGCGGCAGATGTACTGACTTGAGGTCAGCGTCGTTGTACGATCGACCTCGAAAAATGGCGGTCGCCTTCTTATCTACGAAGTCGTGAACGTTTACCCCTTCAACCCACCCCAATAGGGTGTCGCGATCCCCAAAGAGGGTATCGTGCAAAAAAAGTTCGTCCCGCCAGAACTCGGCCGAGGTCTGCAGGTGAGCTGGAACGAAATCGTCCGTAACCCACGTACGAGCTTGGTCGGGTAGATAGTGAGATTGTTGAAGTTGTCCGATGTCACAGAGGTCGACGGTTGACTGTTGCGCTGAGGCGCTGAGCAGGTCCCCGTGCACTGACTGCGTGCGAATGTGCGCGGTACGTGCGGTTCTCTCTGCGAGGAACAAGTCTGCTCCAATTCCGACCTGTGACACGCGTGAAATGCGCGGAGGAAAATCTCTAGTGCGGGACCGAGCTTGTTTCGCCATGACCAATGTTTGTGTTTCGGCTGTACGTGTGTGACCTAGGCTGCATATGTTTGGGAAGAGTAGTAAGCAAAGTGGTAAGGTTTTCGCCCACCTTGCTGCAAGGATTTCGGATAAACCTACATGAATCGATCCGCGCTTTCAACCGTCGACCAAAGTCCAAACCAAGAAAGGGAATGGTGCAGAGGCGTTGGAGATTGCTCGAGAAAGATATATATATGAACCAGTAATTTCGGGGGAGGTGGTGTGGTGATCACGTGAGTATATGTGATATTCACTACAGAGTATATCCGTCGGTAAGGTGAAACATGTGAGGCTAAATCTCGCCCATCAGACCTGAAAACACATGGTCGGGCCACGCTTCCCCCGACGCGCATGATGCGTGGGTGGGAGCGAGAATTCGGAAACGAAGGCTTTCTTACAGGGTCGAGAAGGCCGCCGGGAACCTCGAGCAGAAAGAAATTAAACAAGTGGGTTGAACCAATAGATACAGAACATGGCTGAATTCTGCCTACCTTCGACAAACTGAGAGACGAAATCCAGTCCGCGGAGCACGCCTGCGAACATCCGTGGAAAGAGACAGCCGGGCTAGTAAACGGGTCGAGATTTTGCCCAACGGCGAAAGGAAACAACGAGGGGAATACCGACCGAAACAGAAAAAAACTCACAGAAACGAGAGAAAACGCGTCCCGTGTCGCTGAACAACAAGGAGCCCTCCGAAAGCGGAAAAACAGGAAACTAGTAGACGAGAAAAGCGTGCGCCGCGTCGCTGAACTCGCGAAACTACCTAGTTGGGGCAGTTCTGACTGACATGCCCGAAACCGTGGCACTTTTTTGGCACTGCACCATGGGGCAGACACGGTGCGAATGCTCTATGTTGGCCCCGGTCTTGCCGGCCCGGCGGCAAGTGTTGCACAAGGCTCTCTTCCGGCCACCTCCGCGGCCACCGCGGCCCCCATAGGCGCGGTGCCGCCCCCCGAATCCCCGCCCCGGGGTGTAATGGCCGGGCTGTCCCCCTTGCGGCTGCATACCGCAAGGGCTGTACCCCCCAAAATGCGGGACGAGGGCCATGGGTTGCATGATAGGCGGGCCCCAAGCCCCGGCCGGAGCCGGGGCATGCTTGGGCCCCCCCAGGAACTTGGTGAGGCTGAACGCTCCTTCACCACCTTGCCTCTGTCGGTCTGCCTACCCTCCTCGGTCTGGGACATGAGCTTGTCGTGCACCCAGACCGCGACCGCGGGCGGGCGGCCACACTGCGTGGATGCGTCGATCCCAACGGCAAGAGTGTCTACAAACGCCCTCTCATCGTTGAGCTTCGGATCCATGGCGGCCAGCCTGGCCAGCTCCTGAACCTTTCCCTGGATCTCCAACGCCCGCTGGTGCTTGATCGACGCGTCGAAGGTCGAAGGTGGTCAACCCGCTAACGCTGGTGAGCAAACCTGTCCATAGGGCCGCGGACTGAAAAGGAAAAGCGTGAAAAAAGGACCGTGGAAAGGGCGAGAGTCGAGTGTGGGCATGGCTCTGAAAAACGTGAGCAAGAAATGACCGAGAGCTAGTGGGCGGAAAGAAAACCACTGAAAGGTGTGGGAGCGCGTGGTTCCGTGAGCGTACACGTGGCTGAAAACCGAAATGAGAATGCCCGGAGAAACGGGGAAGAGCACCCATGAATGAGAGAGCGGAGAAACACTGGAGAAAAACGCACTGAAATGAGAGCGCCTGCGGAGATGGGGCATTTATGAACATGAGATGGCGGCGAAATGCTCGAGAGATCGATCGAGAATGAGATTACCCGGAGACATGGGTAGAGCATTCCTGAACCTGAGATATCGGAGAAAAACGCTTGAGAAACCGTCTTGAAAAATGGCTTGAGAAAGAAAAAAAAACAGAGAGATGGGTAGAGCACTCCTGAGCTTGAGTAGCGGAGAAAAACGCTTGAGAAAGCCGATTTGAACAGCGGCGTGAGAAAGAAAAAATAAAACCAGAGAGATGGGTAGCGCACTCCTGAGCCTGAGATAGTGGAGAAACACGCTTGAGAAAACCGATTTGAACAACGGCGCGAGAAATAAACAAATAAATAAATAAATAACCCAGAGAGATGGGTAGCGCGCTCCTGGGCATTGCGAAGAGAACTACCCGAGCGCGAGCGACACACCAAAGAGAGCGGCACATCCCGTCCCCTGACCCTGTGGGCAAGGTGGTTGGTGAGAGGCGGTGCCTGAACCCTATCGGAAAGGAACCAAGATTTCAAGATCGGACATTATGGCCAGGTGAAAGGGCCCGACACAGAAGTTTGAAATTTTAAAATGCCGCCATCTCGTTTAATAGAAAAACGCCAAGAAAAAGAACCGAAAAAACAAATCTCCCATGAACGAGGAAAGGGAATGGGGTGCAGAGCAAGGGAAAGGAGAGGTAGAAAACGGAAAGGGAACTATCGCGCGGAGGCGGCATGCTCCCACAGTAGTGTAGAGTGTGGTCGTGAAGTTGTGGGTTGGTCGTAGAAGGTGACGGGGTGTTGACATCAGTCGCGCGATGAAAAAAACAAGCATACAAATCCTGTCGCGGGTTCCGCTCATGGAACGCCCGAAAATAGACACGCGCATGTCCACCCGTCATGAGATCTACAATAGATAACAGAAACCCAAATGGCGACCGACGCCCCTACTTACGTGAAAGCAGTGTAACCGCTCAAGCCTAAGGATCCCCGAGCCAGACGCAGAGCACACCGGCGCAGGCCGGGCGCCGCGAGGCGAAGGAACAGACAGGAGGTTGGGAAAAAACATTTGGGCTGGGGTTCTTGAAAAACCACGAGTCATGTGAGCACCGTACGATGGAACAACGCGGGTAGCCAGCCGTGGCGTACGCCGGAAAACGGCGGTGAGAGCTTAGAAAGAGCACAAACATGTGGAGAGCGGGAGGCAGAGACGAACGAGTGCTACAGCGCATATAATAACAGCTCTACGAGGAACGGAGAGAAATCTGCCGTAGGGCGTGGGTCGGCCGAGAGCGAGCAAGCACAGAAAAAAGTTCTAAGCGACTCACCTTGCTCGACATGCGGGCATATATCAGCGACCGCTTCTTCTCGCGGGGCTCGCGGTCTCCGGCCACACTCTCCTCGTCCAGGTCTGCTGCTGCGACAGGAGGCGCTTGCTCGTGGTGGCCGTAGGGGAAGAGGGAGGGGCAGTGACCGCTGCCGCAGCAGACGTCGCGGCCGAAGGAGGGAAAGAGGTTGCTCCGCCTGCCGCTGAAGGTGTGGCTGCCATGGCGGGAAGAGCCGGGAGGAGAACCGCGGTCGCGGACATCCGGAGACCGCCGTGGTTGCCGCAGCGCCACAGATACTGCAGGAGTGCTTGGGCTAGGGCCGCCTTCATGCGGACGTCGCCCACGGCCACGGAGTCGGCTTTCCCACGGGCGGGAAGGCCGACGGCCATCATACCGGGCTTGTCGCTGGCAGAGCCTGCGTCGACCAAAGTGCCAAGCATTTTGCCCAAGTCGTCGAAGGAAGCGGTTTCTAGCCGCCTCCCGTGCGGCAACACGCCCGGGCGGGTCAGGTCCATGACCCGCTCGCTGACCTCGCCGCCGCTCTTTCGTGCGCAGAGGTCGTAGAGGTGTCTCGGGCCCGGGCTCGCGAAGGGCATCCGGCTGGAAATGCGGTACCGTCGCCATGATGAGAAAGGAGATAAGAAAAAGACAAGCGCACGAAGAGAGACACAAACAGAGGAAAAGAACTAATCCCAGCGGGACGGACGGTCGCGGGCGCCGCTCGGGCCGAGCGGGGGGCGCGGGCGGATGACTGAGCGTCTCAAAAGGAGACTCTCTTTTCCTCTGTTTTCCTGTCTAGCACGGGTAGGTTTGATAAAAGGAAGTGAGAGGGTGTTCTTCCTCCTCCTGTGTTCTGGTTCTTTATGTCTGGAGAAGTTCGAAATCGTGCCTCTTTCTTCATTTCCAGTTTCGAGAACCCGTTTTAGTTCTCCGTCTTTGACATTCATTGACGCGAAGTTGGAACGGCAATTGTACGCCCGGGATTCTTTGCGGAACTTTTGTGCGGATGGATGATCGGATGTTTAGAGGTCTTCTAATCGGTGAGATGAGACCATTCGACTAGTCAGCCCTGACTCAGTGGTCTAATGGTTAAAGCGGTCTTACACAAGGTTCCACGCACGGGTTCGAATCCCAGTGGTCCACTTACGAAAGGATCACCTTTTAAACAGCGACGCTTGGCTAGGGATCCGTCACCGGAGATCCCTACTTCCAAAAATCCCAGTGACCAGCCGGGTGCTAACGAGCTCTGAGCGTATCTTTTAATCGGTAAAATTAGACCATCATTGACTAGTGGGATGGTCTAATTTTACCGATTATCTTCTTGGAGAATGGGTGGCAGGGGTGGTGGTCGTGGAAGAACGTATTTCCCATTTTTTGCAGCGTATCCCTTTGGACTCCTTGGCGAACTGCATGGCTCCACAATGTTTGCAAGGGTCACCGCGTTCCACGGTTATTCCCATTTCGTTGCGCGCATGAAGAAGTGCTTGACGTCGTTGGGTGATGACGGGGTGTTCAGACGAGATATATCTCCTCGCGAATGGATGATGTTGTGGATTGTCGATGCAGTTCCTGTACAACGTCGCGAAATCAAAAGGTCCTCCAGATGATCCCTCTTCGCCACAAAAATGTCAGATCCGCGGTTTTTCTGATAGGCTTGACGTGTCTTGTTGCAGGATCGTCTGGGCTGGGTTGCGTTGAGTCGTGTCCTCGTGTTCGTGGCAGGGTTATTGTTCAGTTGTCGTGCGCGTGGCCGCCTTGCAAATTCAGCAATTTGTTCCGAGCATTGTATGTGCGATTTGCGCTGTTCTTGCGCAGTCGCTGTCGTTCGTTGTTTGTCCTTTTTCGTTGTATGTCGGTTCGAACAGCAGTAGCATCATCAGACATAGCTCGGAGAGGTCGAAGTGGGTTGTAGTTGGCATTGACAGTGGTGGGTGCGAGAAGATTGCAGAACTCCAGTTTGAACGTGTAGAACACACAATAGTCGGGCCGACTTCGAACGTTTCAAAGGAGTATAATTCTCCGTATATCTCGAATGGGTAGTCTTTCTGTGTGTGTATTTATTTTTCCTTGATTATCCGTACTTGTTTACATTCGCGAATGCGGTGTGCAATCGTGCTCTTGATTTTTTTATTCCGAAGACACGCTTGTGATACTGTTGCGGGTGACCCACACATATTTGGGAACCTGCTTGCATGTGTGCTTCACACATTCAAATGTTTGTTGCACAACGTTATAGAGAAGCGTGAATCATGTGCGTGACACAGCAGTCAGACGTTGTGTTGTACTTTCGTCGTCGTAATCTACAGTGGTGTCCCTGGGTGCATGGTGCTTGGGACAGCTGCAGGACATGTACAAGAATGCTTGGTTCCTGTGCAAATCGGAGAGTCACCATGACCTGCAATGACAAATAAATGAGACGTCGCAATGCTCGTCTGCTTCGCAGCGGTGGGAAACATAGGGAGTATGACCGTGTAGTGTAGTATCGTGTGTCGCGTGTAGGTTTGGAGTCATGCCACGGTAGGGATAGCACATTATGGCCCAGAACCTTCGGTTAGTCAGATGTTGTTGTTGTTGTTGTTGCTGTTGTTGTCTTAACATTAAAAACCGTTCCGATCTCTCTCTACCCAGTACCTTCATATGTCCGTACTGATCCAACACTTGACGCGGTCGATTTCCGTGGTCACAGGCTAACTCTAAAAAGGTACACTCAAATAAACTGGCTCCGAGGGGTCCGCAAGTCAATAGAAATCAACGACAGATATTCTGGAGTCCTCCGCTCCCTCTGTGCGCTATGCGAGGTAACAACTGAGACTGGGAGTCAGCATCACTGGCCAGAGACAAAGAGGTACACCCCCTTGGTTCAATCTTGGTACTTCACAACGCAAGAAGAGACAAGGTCATCTGACACAGAAAAAGAGAGAAAAAAGAGAGAGAAAGAGGGAAAAGAGAAAAAGAGAAAATAAAAGGAAACACGAAGGAAAGAGAAAAGGAAAAAGAAAAAGAGCGAGGACAAGAAAGGACCAGGACGAAAATAACACGAAATATGAGACAGAAAAAGGCACACGATGGAGAGACCACAAACGAAAAGCAAACGCGCACACATGGCCACCAGCCAGCGATACATTGTAATGGTACGTCATCACTCGTGGGGGGTTGGTGCAATGGTGCAGCGTTGGGGGGGGGGGGGGGGGGGGG
>FN648619.1:357983-407783 GCA_000310025.1 Ectocarpus siliculosus | reverse complement strand
GGGGGTTGGTACAATGATGGAGTGGTGGGGGGGGGGGGGGGGGGGGGTCGGCTCAAAGAAAATCAATCCGGCACGTATCGCGCCACTGGGTCCGTCTTCTCGTTTGCTTTCTTCCCTCGACGTGTCGTCCGTCTGCTGCCCCCCTCCCGCCCGCCCCATCGGTTGTTGGCTTGTGGTCTCGTTTGGGCGCTCGTTGTCTGCTGGCCTCTTCTTCAGATGAGTAACCAACCAATAATTTTCGAGTATCAACTCCGATTTCAAGTTTCAATCGTGTTTCATCCAGCCCATTGGACTACCTATCACGTCATATTTTCATATCGTGTCAATATCCTTTTCAGGCTGAGATATGGAGCTTCTCACTTTTGAGACTTAGAAGGGATTCGTGCACCCCTACCTCTTTGGTTTATTTCAAAGCTGATGCCATTGTGACGATTGTGGCGCATATCATACGTCAGCATTGTACGTACTTTGCTCCGTATAATTAGGCCGCTACCTGCAACGACATACCGGTGAGAGGGCGGCAGACTGCTTCTGTACATCTGCGGGATGCGGTGTTCTTTGTGTATAAATCGTTTCAGGGGCAAGGCGGAACTCTTGTCTCGTGTACGCACAGTCCAGACTATAGTCATTTAAAAAATGTGAAGAATAAATCCTTCCCTAATTTCAGTTTAATTTCTAGTTAGTGCGCCCGACAATGACACCCCTACAAATCTATATCTTGCCTTGAAAGTTTGTTGTTTATTTTCACTTTCGCAAAAAAAATATTCGGCCAGGCTGCTGGATCATGACCCGGTCATTATCTAGCCATAACTGTGTGATTACCGAGTCGTGATCGTGCATGACCGGGTCACGATGAGTACAGTAGACCATGCGAACGAGACATGATCATGTCATTACCCCCATCGTGACCTAACCACGACCCGATGGTCTGCATTAGATTTATTACATCAACGCCAGCCTAGCACGTGTGCCGGGACACCCACCTAGACGGAATATGCCGAACACGTACGCCAATGTCGGCACCCCCACCTACCAGGTAGAACTTGTTCACCCGGCGCCAACCTAGGACCTATCGTGTGGGTTTGGGTTTGAGGTTACGTTTTCAGCCGGTGTCCCTTCCAAAGCAGACAATTCAATACCGATTCATGATTTTGTCACGACCGAGTCATGGCCAGTTCATGACCCGGTCATGACCAAGTCATGACCGAGGCATGACTCGGTCATGATCGAGATCATGACAGAGGTCATGACTCCATCTCGACGACTGGTTCATGACCAGCTCGTGACCATGACTATGTCATGACACCAGTCATTATCAGTTCATAGGTCATGACCGAGTCATGATCGAGAAGAATGTCAAATTTCTAGTCCCCCAGTTCGTCTCATCCTCCACCAGGTAACCTCAATATCAAGCTGCATGTTGTTTCTATGTGTGTCTTGTCCTTTCACATCTGTCGCTCTGCTGGAATTCCTACAATACAGTAGTTCGAAGAATTTTTCGCCCGTCTCCCCAGCAATCAAAGATATCAAGTACCTACCTAGTTACTTTCGTGTTTTTGGAAGACAATTATTCATGATGCTTGCACCACTATTCTTATCTCGAACGTTGCCCCGCGTCTTCCCGTCTCACATGGCCAACCACCAGTAGTTCCGCATCGCACAAGAACGGCCTGTTCGTGAAAATGGCCGTACCGTGGGTGGGGTCCCGTCTGGCGGGTTGCGCCCTGTACTTCTTCCTTTTCGCATCGTTCGGGAGCCTGACGCCATTTCTTCCGCTTATTTGGCGAAGCAAGGGGCTCGCTGGTGAGCGCGTGAACCCGGAATTTTCACCATTGTCTGGTTTTGAACACCTCCGCTGTGCGCAGAGTATCCGTGCCATGTTGCCTCCAGGATACCTCCAAGTCGCATGGATACGGCTGCACCATCGTCACGTGTTTCTTCCCCCCCCCCCCATGTGTCGTTCTGTCGAACGGCGCAGAAACTGAGGTCGGTTTACTGGCAGCTGTTCGGCCTATTTCGGTTATTCTAGCGGGGCCAATCATCTGCGCGTTCACAGACAAACACGGCGTTCAACAGGCGGTGAGACAAGTATTGGATACATCGAGCTGCTCTCGTCCTTTACTCTCACCGGATATGCGCCGACTGCAAGATTGGTCGTTTGCGCGGTTCTGTCTGACCCTGGAACAGGATGCGGTCGCGCCATGTGCAACTCGAAAGTCTTGAATGTCACTCGAGCACTAGAACGATACTATTGTATGGGGGGAGCAAGCAACATCCAGAAAGTCAAGTATAGAAACCACTTCCGCCACAGGTTTTGATCCACCCGTAGATCCCCACCTCTCTCATGTTCCTCATTGTCTGGCATTTCGTTTGATACCGATGCTCCGCCACCCCCACCGTGTGCTGAGGGGATTTGTCTAGGCGCTGTACGTGTTGCTACTTCTGTTCGCCATCACCGGCTCAACCGTTCTGTTTGCGGGGAGCTTTTCTGCTCTGGCTGCGGTGGAGCTATCGTCTTCCGTTTCTCGAAGTCCAATTGTGAGCCTCATTGACGCAGCCGTGAGGAACGCCTTTGGATCGGGCGGGTGAGTCGGGGGCCGCTTGGTGAGCTTCGCATGGATCTGGGAGCAGCAAGATAGTTATTCTTGCAAGATGGAGATCTTGATTGCCACCTGCTGCTATGTACACTAGCTGATGTTGGGATCGATATTTGTAACCAATGGTGTGGAACCATGGCCAGCACCCATCCCATGCATCCGAAGCAGTGGCTTTAATCCACTGGTCCTTTAACACACACAAATCAAGCCAAATGGTTGTCAGAAAAAGAGTGCCACACGCGAAAAGAAGTCACCCAACGCGAACGAAGACAAATGGTATGGCCGTGAGTGGAACGGAAGGTCTAGCACATTTCGAAGGCTCAAAGATGAAGTCTTCGGCGTTAAGCAGTTACAACCATATATTATCTTATCTGACACCGTTCGGATAACTCGTTTCCCTGCTACGCGTCGAGCTCCATGCTGGTTGTTCCCGACCGAACAACCACAGGTGCACTATTCTTGCAGTGTTTGTGGTTGGACCATACGGACACGACTTAGGCTACCGCCCCTTGTCCTGCTCCACGATTACTCTCTCCGCGTGTGCTTCGCTGTACCGTTGTGCAACACGCTTTCATCTCTGCTCTTGTACGCAACGACCAACCTCTCGGTCCTCTACACACCTGAAATCTCCGAGGTTATCCTACAGGTGTCGTTAACCTTGCCTCCACATTGCGTCGTCCTCCTTCCATGTTCCGAAGGTACGGGACACAGAGATCGTGGGGTGCAGCAGGCTACGGACTTTCGACACTCATCAGTGGCATTGTGTATGGCATTGCCCGGGGTAGCTACGCCGGCGTGGTGTCTGTATACGTGACAGTCTTGGCGATGGCATTGGTAGCGGCCCTCGGTGTTCCGGTTGGACCGACCGCTGAACCAGCCGGTGGCCAAGAAGATGAAAACCCGTGGCGGTACGTTCTTGTCTGTGTGTGATTCCGAGCGATCGTAGTGGTGGTGGCCAGGCACGTATTGCATCCACGCGAATGGAGCGTAGGTCCGCCTCAAGCAGCCAACAAAATGCCATGATGGTACCACAAACGTTCGCGATCTGAAGAAATATAAAACGTTTTTTCCTGACAAACGAACACTTGGGCTATGGGCAAAAATATTCTCTCCGTTTCTTATCTTCGGTGAAACTGCCTCCGCTAGCTCAATCGGTGTGTGATGCAGTAGAACACATACACACATGTGATGCCTTGTGTCCGGTGTATCATGGCGCATGGCTAGGACGAGGGCACACTCAAGCGGTGTTTTCAATTGGTTTGAGGCCCAAGCGGTCTGGATTGTAATCCTGTTGTACATAGTCTCGTTGGTCCTACGACTAAACGGATGGACCTCCCGAGTAACGCCATCTGGGCCTTGCCATACACGTGAGACACCATACACAACTAGGTTTTGACACTACAAAGGTCTGTTGGGTTTCGAAAGTATCGGGATGTTGTTCAAGAACTTGTTTTGTTCAAACGTCTTTCTACCGTAGTCTAATGGTAAAGAAGCCTACGCAGCAAACGTCATCAGGTGTCTGTTTGAGCTCGGCCTCATCGAAATTCGCGTTCGAGCATTCTTTGCTTGGAGCTAGGTGGCGTATTCACCTAAATAGTAAAGTCTCACCATTCTGTGCATGTGTTCGGCAGCAATCGATCAGGAACCAGTCACAACGTTTCCATCCATAGAGAAACAGAGCTTGCCGAAAACGGATGCGCGAGCGACGACGAGGCTACCGACACCCGCGCTGACATCGGAATCAATGCTGAAGATCTGGGGAACGAGGATTTGAGCTATCCACTGCAAGACTTGGAGCAAGAGGAGCATGGTGTGGCTTCCGCCCTCTGGATTATGTTCAGTACGCCGCAGAACATTTCGTTTTTTTCAGCGGTCTTCCTCAGCGGCATGACGAAGGGCGTGATCGACACCTTCCTTTTCATCTGGTCAGTGCACTGCACATCGACACAAGTACCATCGCCGCCATTTCAAGGTTGATTTGTTTTTTTCGCTCACGGCCTCCAGCTGAACAAACGAGTAGCATGGTGTACATCGTTTCTTCCTCGATACGCACCTGAGCCTTAGTTGCATCTGCTTTTGCTCTTCTCACACAAAGCTACGTTAGACCGGTGGGGTATCAGCTATGTAGGTTGAATGTGGCTGTTGTGGGGGGTACCCGAGTCCAAGGCCCGAAGCCGTACTTGCAGATTGTGCTCCCCGCCTCGAAATCACCTCCTTCGCCGCGCCTTGTTGCTGCGTTGACGTACGCCGAAGACCAGCTTTCAGTGGAACAATATCGTCGTGTGTGTGTGTGTGTGTTCGTTCCAACTATTTTGGCGCCACGTCTACACGCCTTTCGGGGTATATATCCGACGTATCAGCCGTGGTCATACAAGAGGAAGGTCGCACAGGAACGTTTTTATTGTTCATGTCATTGTCTATCGTAGTGAGGGGGAAATGCCGTAGGGGCTTGCTTTGTGGGTGTATAGCAAAGATTCTTGCAGCATAGTGGTGCGACACACGCGAAATTATTGATTTGTTCGACGGCCGCTGGGCCGTGGCTTGGTATTGCCAAGACTCGCCCGTAACGGCGTCGTTCGATAACCCTCCGTCCTAAGTCTAGGAGCGAAGGACTTACACGCTGAACCAGAGGTTTACCCGCAGTAGCCTGAAAACGGTTTATTTTCTGTCGGTGCTGGCTGGATCGTTCTGGGTGATGTAACATTCACGTTCTTGGTTGAGTATTCGGAATCGATACTCCTTAAGGGCAGGGTGGGATGCACGATGTTGAAACCTAACAGCCCCACCTCGATCCCCCCTTTACGCTTGGACGATTTTCGCTGGGCCATCAAGGTTGGATGAGCTAGGGAGCTCTCACTCTCTCCTCGGCCTTGCTGGACTTGCAATGAGTTTTTCCGAAGTGCCGTTCTTCTACGTTTCGGGACCTTTGATCCGGACAATTGGACCGAGAAACGTAGTGGCCCTGTCCCAGATTGGATACATCGTGCGGTTAATCTACTACTCGGTGCGTACCCCCGCCTAGTGAAGAGGGTCATTTGGTGATGTTGGAAGAGAGTTGCCAGCGTGATCATTGTGAACTTATTTGTGGTTTTCATGACACGTCCGATACAAACTGACGTCCGCAAGGGTTGGCATTGAGGATAGCCATACAACGCGAGTACTACCAAGACTGCCCAAGTCCAGCGTTGCCCTCCTCCATGGCCTGAAGCCCGCTATGTACGCGAAACCCCAAAAACATGTTTGGTATTGTTGAGTCAAAAGGGGACCCACCTTCCGTCCGTCCTTCCCCCCCCGCCTTAACTCCATTCAGAAGATGTCCGCGACTAATCTTTTCGCTGGTTCTTCGTCATCCTCAGCTTCTGTGGGAAGCCAACCATTGGACCCTTGACGCCCGTATTTTTCCCACCGCCTTAGCCCCATTCAGAAGACGTCGTCAGTGACTAACCCTTTGACCGGTCTTCGCCACCTTCAGGTTCTGTCGGACCCATGGTGGGTACTTCCGGCGGAACTTTTTCATGGCCTAACGTTTGCTGCTATGTGGTCAGCCACGACCGACTATGCCCACGGGATTGCGCCAGGTATGAACGAGGGAGACGATTCGTCCCTGCGTGCGTAGCAGGACTTTTCCATGATGCCCACAAGAACCCTAACGTATCACCTGGCGACCATCCCGGGTTCGCTTTGCTCGGACTGGTGATGATGGAATGACCCTCCAGCTTGTGTATTTGATTACTGGCCAACATTCCTTCCTTGTATCCTTCAGGCTCCAAAGGTTTCCTTCTCACAAGCTAACGCTACAAGTACAGGACAATAGTAGAGGACTGGCCAGCCACAAGGCGTATTGTAGCGCTGAGTCAGTGTTTTTTTTCGTATAGCACCGGCCGTGGTCTCCGGTTTCGAGTGAATGCCACGAGAGCTATATCCACCTGGGTTTCTCAGGAAGGAGGCGGGTTGCAATCGGGATGACTGTTCCGGCGCCCCCGATTCCAGTAGAACAGCGGAGACGCACCTATCGCGTCGATCTGTGCCCTCCACGCATGAGCCCATCGGCTATTCATACGGTTCATCGAATTTCCGCGCGCATGAACACGGAAGCCGCCCGAATTCAGGTGGACCAATACGGGTATTAGAAAGTACTGCGTAGAGATCGGGCCGACTCTCAATGTGAAGACACAACCAACTACAACAACAGGGCCGTCCCCGTGACACTCGAGGGCCCCCATGTCTGGTGGACCACGACCGACGCGCGGGAAGATCCCCGCGCCTACCATTGCAACGGTTGTGCTGATCAACGGAACAACAATGCGCGCCTCCCCGCCCTTGTTTACGGCCAACTCCGACTGCATTCCCGCGTGCCACGTCAATTGTACGCGTCCTGGTCCGATCGAGCCGCCCAGCACATTTGCGCACGACGATGCAAGCTTCGGTCGGGGGCCTCAAGCGCGGGTTGGGGTACGGCTTAGGGGCCATCGTCGGTGGAGTCTCGTACGCCAATCTCGGCCCGAGGCGGTGTTTTCTAGCCACCGCCGCTCTGCCCGCTTTGTCCCTCCTGTTTCTTGTCATTCTTCCCCGGATCAACATCGTTGGAGGCTTGCGGAAGCAGGGGGCGGGCAAAGAGGGGCTGGAACACTGGGAAGCAACAGATTGTCACGAGGTCAGCATGAGTATTGATATGTTTCAGTCTTGCGGGGCAGGTATGGTGTTGTGAGTTCCAGAAATAGCATTTGCGTTTTTGTCGCCGAAAAAACCACAACCATGGTCGAGGTGAGTACCTCCTTGGTGATGGAGCGGCCCACCCACTCTCAGACCCGCCAGAAATTTCAGCGGTGAACTCGAGCGTTACGTACATTGAGTGCGAGATAAATCATACGTCGTGTAGATATTCGCACTGAGCACTCGCTCATCTCATTGTTGTTGTTGTTGTTGCTGTTGCCGTTTGAAGTTGTTGTCTCACTAGCATAACGTGATATCCAGTGCATACCTTTTCGCCATGCTTACGTATCCGGTAAAGGAAGTACTCTGCCGCAAAAGGTCGATTCTATCAAAATATTGCCATGCGGTAGAAACAGATCCAGAGGGAGCGCTACGTTTCGCAAACATTGAAAGAGTATTACACATGAGAGACGATTGTGTAGGGTGGGGCATAGAGCCCAAATAGAAGAGCAGAGTCGATCGTCCAAGTCGGAGGCAGACCAAAAATCAAGATCGTGCTGCATGCATCCGCAGCAAATATGCCTCTCCGAAACAAAGTGGACAAGAGGAAGTCCAAGAACAACATCAACCAGTTGCAATAGCATTGAGTGGCGTTATTTTATTGCCACTCATGTACTGTTTGCCCGCTCAACGTAGACACCGACCGGCAACTGTAGCGCAGCATGCGATTTCCTGCTATGTTCCCGAGAGTTGCGACCGAAACGGGTACCGAGCCGCTGGCGACGCATTTTTTTAGGCCTTATCAAGGTGATCCACTTCTTGAGAGGAAAACATCATCACCAGGAAACGGCAGCAACACTACTGTACGCGTGCTACGCTGCCCGGCTGAGCGCCCCCCATCAACGATCTGACTTCATCTTGCACAAATGGTCCTTGATCCGTTCTTGTGTGGGATCTCCGCAGGCCGGCAAGATTTGTGCCAGCGGCGAATTCGAGCACAAGAACATGGACGGTGTCGAGATCAGACAAGAATAACGCCAAAGGTGGCTATTGGCATGCCTTCACAATACCGATCGGGGGCGCGAAAACCCTTTGTGGTTGAGTTGGCGAGGTCCTTGTTATTGGCTCAGTTCTCGGAATGTGTAGCGGGGCGGGAGCGCCGGCAACGGTCGCGACCAGTGCCTCCTTTGTGGGGGTGGTGACATCACCATGGCTCCCCGCAAATTAGGCTTCCGGTGTCGTTGCCTCCGTAGGATTGTCGTTGGTGTTGCTCGTGTGTCTCGTTGTTCTTGGTCGTCATATTTGCGTATCGGTTGTATATCTCTCAAGCACAGGAGCTTGTTCCTACACCTTTTGCGACACATTCTCTCTCGTCGGGCGTCCGTCCTCTGACTCGACGACGCCTTCGTCCTCCACCCCGATGTTCTGGGTGATACAATGATGCTGCCCCCTGGCACGCATAATGGTTTGCGCGGCCCAAACCTAACCGTGTAGTTTCTAGGCTAATGCACATGAAATAGAGATGCCGAATTCGCCGAAAACTTTTTATCTCAACCCGCGGTCGCTAAACCTTTGACAGGATCTATTCCTAACCCGTCAGTTCTCGATCCCCGGTGCCAAGCCTCCAACCACAACCGCTTCCGCCTCTGCCGAAACACCCGACGCCCCTACTTCAGCCAAGGGAGGTCCGCCTAAAGACCTTGAGGATTATGCTGCCAGATAGGGTCCCACCCGCCAAGGCTGCTGAGATGGCGGCGGCTACCCGCTGTTTCGGGAGATAAATGAATCAAGTTTTTCTGCCGTCGTTGCCGGCATGTGTCTCTCCTGACGGAAATCACAAGTAGAACTCGAGTTTGAGGGAAGAAACCGCACACGTACACAGGGGTCTTCTCGCAAGACGGGTATTAGAGTGAGTGTGTGGTTGATTGTGACGCCCATTAGACAGGCGGGTTTTTCAGTCTCAATCTTGAAGAAGTTTAGGATGAACACATTGTTTCCAGCTGAAGGTTGTCTGTTAAGTGGTGCCTTTGGTCATGGCGAAAATCACCGTGATTGGGCGTCCAAGAACCACGGTTTTGAGTGATAGTGGCGCTGTCGTTCCCATTGATGTTTCTTCTCTGTAGTTGGATTCGAATGCGGCCGCGCGGACTCGCACAGACTTCGATTGGTCAGAGGTTTTACCAGCAATAAGGCCTGGTTCTGGTGTTGACAGAAATGGGCCCTCGCGTGATGTTCATTCAAAAGCAATGGAGTCGCATTGGCCAAATGAAGTCGCACGCACAGCATCATGCATGGCACGAGCGCTGTGTACAATGGAGAATTTCTTATTTGCGATATTGGTTGAGTTTTTCGTATTTTTGGTGCCTGTGGTGAGAGAACCTTTTTCTATGCTTGAAATAGAGGGGGCGTCCATCGCTGGGAGCTTGGAAACGCAAGGAGCGTTGAAGCGTCAGGTTCCCCTAAGCAAGTCTGCAGATAGGTTTATGAAACCGATTGGGACAGTATTGGGTTAGCTCGTAATCGTGTGATCATGACCGCTGGCACACTAAACCTAAACTTGCCCACCTAGCGCCAATCTACAGCACCCAGTGTGTGGGTTTGGGATTTCAGGGTTAGGGCTAACGTTAATGGTTTCAGCCAGCTCCATGCCCGCCGAAAGCAGAGAGCCTTATGTACCAGATTGCAAGGTGTAAATCAATCGGTCAAAGGTATAGACTAGCATGGAACAAGGTACGTAGTTTCTAGGAGGCCTTTGTTACAGGATTTGAGCTAACCCTATCCCTAACCCTTCGTGCGTCTGGTTCGTTGTGGTGTAAACTACTCGTTTAGAAGTTTTGGGTCGGTTGTGTTGGCTTTTCTTCCCGACTTCGTCTGTTTGTCATTGTCGTCCGTGTTTGGGCTTTTGTTGCCGGTTGCATAAGTGTTGCACTTCGTTTTGTTACGACTCCTTTTCCGCCCTTTGGACGATCGGCTTGTTGTCGTTTGGTATGTCGTTTCGGTCTATGTGCGACTTATTTTTCTTTTCTATTGCCGCGACTTAGGGCAGTTGGTTGATACTACGACCCCTTTTGTTTCGTCTCTGTGACGTTCGGTTTCTCACCGCTTGGTACGTCATTATGCTATGTTCGACTTTGTGCTTCTTTGCTTTTGGTCGTTCCGACGATTGGATTTTCTTTTCGACGGTTGAGTCTGGGCGAATGTGCCGCCTTTCGTTAGGTTATGGTCTACTCGTTTGGTTTCGTTTGGTTTCCAGTTCTATTCTCTTTGTCCTTTGGACCGTGCTTTCGCGTTCGTGTTCTACGACAATGGTCTTTGTCCATCTGATGTAGAGGTGTGGTGAGGGTGAATTGTTGCGTGGTGGAGATTTTCATCTTCGATTCATTCTCGAATCCTAGATTTGACTTGGTCATATGTATCCTGGGGTTTCTATGTATCTGCATCATATACGAAGCTCCCGGGTGGGCTAGTGTTATGGGACTTGAGTACAAGGATCTGAACGGTAGTTCTACAAGATGTTTAGATCTGGCGGGAACTGCAACCCCCTACGATTGCTGTCCAACAGGGGATATTGACGAAACGGTCCCTCCCGGCAAAGAGCGATCCGTGCCCCTGTCTGTTCAGTCTATCTGAAGCAAGGAGTCGGCAAGTGCGCTGCCGATATGAGAAAAAACATCTACAAGTGACACGTTTGGAGGCAGACTCTCAATACCCGCGAGGCGTATCCGTAGCTGTCGGCACGCTGGGACGCCGACAGCGGCATGGAGTGCTTGAAACCGTACATCTCCGCCGGCAGTTTTACAAAATGTCCTTGATCCAGCTCCGCTCCACCAGGTCCCGAACGGGTATTTCTAGCGCTTCGAAGGCACCGCCGCCGACAACGATGCTCTGCGCTTTACGCTGCCGCGATCGAGGGCTGCATCCCCGCCTCTGGACGCCCTAGATTCGCTAGATGGCACATACATATGCAGCATGTTGTCCACGAGCGTTTGGATTCCGTTGAATTCCGGGGCTGGCGCCTTGTGAATCGCGTCGAAGGTGGCGGGCGGCATGTGTTCGTATGAAGATGAGTCAACCCACTTGCGAACGTACCTGACGAGTTGTGCCAAGTCGTTTCCGAGAACCGTCGTGAGCTCATCATCACGCCAGCCCTGGTCCGGGACAAGGCCGTGGCGCTGCAGAACGTGCGCCCGAGCTGGGAGTTGGTCTCGTGAAAAGGAGGGTGAAGCCCGTACTACCGTGTACCAGTGTGCGCTTGAGAGGTGAAGAGGTCTGAAGTTGGGTTCGTACCGGGGTAAGTATGTAATCTTACATATAGAACCCCCTCGCGCACGGAAACTAGAGAATTCAATTACGGCTGATGACATAACGAAGTGACTCGCAGTCAGCCGAAGCACGGAGTAACTTGTACACCGTCGCCAGAAGGCTCTGGATCTCGCCAGGCGATTTATGTACCAATGTCACAGCAACGCGGGTCCAGAGGATACGGTTACCCATGTCCTTCCACTGGGCGGACATGTGGTCGGACATGGGTAACCGTGTCCTCTGGGAACTTCGTGCCCATGTCAGTGTACCGCGCACCCACAATCTTCACGGGTCCATTATGTCGGATGTTTGGAAGTCGGCCTCTCATGCGTGTGGGGGGGTTCCAGTCTACAGTACCCGGTGACGACCTTGATCTCCTCGTCACTTGTCAAGCACAACTGCTACACTACAGCCCGCGCCCTTCTGAGGCCGCTGAGGCCGCGGATATCCAACGTATATTAACCCTCCCCGTACCAAAAGTCCCTCGGCGAAAAAATAGTATCGCATAAATGTGTCAGTCATTGTTATTCGACTGCCTACTGTACCAAGCAGTACAGTCCCTCCAAAAATCTGAGCTCGTTGCCAGTTGCCAGACAAACGGTGGCTTGGCTCAGTATGAAAAGTGTCCCCAAAACACGCGGATATTTTTCATACTGAAGTCAAGTCAGCAGTTATCCAGTGCCAGTCGATCCATGTACAGTAGTTTTACGACCTACATATGCATACAGTACTCTAGGGGACACAAGGCTTGGGGATGGTGTACAACAAGTCAGAGGCCCAGGAGGGGCATCGCATAGCATGTCAAACAGCGCATCACCTCTGCCAAGCAGACAGATAGACCAGGGTTTTCACGTGCGTTCACACAGCGGAACCTAAAGTAGCGTGAACAACGGCGGTACATACCTAGGCATTTGAGTGCTGCTGTGTCCCCAAAGTGTCCCCATTCAAGGCAACCTTTCACAAAGAATTTTGAGCGGATCTTCAGACTGGTGCACCTGCTCCCCGCTGGAGTGTACGGCAGTACACATACGCGACACAACAACCGCGGAGGAACACGCATTTATACACACGCTTGCCGTGCTCGAGCAGTACCGCCACACAATCGGCACCTAACAGCCCTGCCACCGGTATGAACGAACAGTAGTGGTAGCAGACACAAATGCATTAGGTAGCGTAGGGGCCATCGAGCAGCGAGGTGTGGAAGTGACAAGAGCAGCAGTTCAAACAGAGCCAGCTCTTTTCTGGATTTGTGCAGCGGATCTTGACGACTGTTGCACTCGGTCCAACATGCTACACACGCCCCGGTCGTCTAGTTGGTATCCTCGAAACCTTCTAGAGGTCAGGTCAGGGGTTCGAATCCCGGCGTAAGCGAGCTTTTCTTGCCAAGTGAGTTTTTCTCTCGCTGCCGCTTCTGGCCTAGTGGATAGCGCTATATAGTTCTTGTGTACACAGAGGGAAGAGAGTGCTGCACTCTTCTCGCATTAAAAATCGAAGGCAAAGTACCGCAGGAGGGGAAGGTAGAGAGGGGCTCTTCACTGGTGTGACCATGGGTTGGAGTAAACGGCACTACGTAGTGCTGTTAGCGCTGATTTGAAGTGAAGACAAAAAAAAAAAAAACACCAACGGCGGAGGAACCCGGAGGAACGCACGCAACAACACTGCAACACTGCGCCGACACAACGCATATGATCAGCAGTGGCGGCAGACATGAATGATATCCTTCAATACGGCCATAGATAGGTCAATCTGCCATGCAACCCGGCGTGAAGGTAGTTGTCATTTGGTGATGATGCCATTTCAATTTCTTCGCGTTATTGTTCTGATGCCATGTTGCAAATTCTTCGTGTGTGTCAAATTCTTCACTCTTCGTCACGCTTCTCTTCTTTTTTGTGAAAGTGAACAGTTCTCTTCTTCCACTACACGCACGGCACTACAAACCACGCAGCACGAGTGTTGACGTGTACCGCTGTACACTGCACGGATTTCTGACGACGAGATCCCATGTGTTGGCATGTGTGCGCACCAACACACCCGGCTCCGTCTGGATATCCGCGAACATCCTGTGCAGACTCAAACCGGAGAGGATCGGTTGCTAGCTGTTTTTTCGGCCAAGACCGGTGTCGAGACGTTCTCAAGGCGAGAGGTGAGAGAGCCAGAGGGGGAAATGACACGACCAGAGTAGTCGCACAAAAACGCTGCTGCTTGGGAATGGGTGTCTCGGCATCTCTGCATCCTGCAGCGTAGTCGGTTTGTTCCCTCTTGCGCTACATAGCTGCTGCGTTGCCTCCACAGCTGACGTGGCATTCCCCGTGGCGGTGGTTCCACCTGAGAAGGGAATAGCGAGAGGGCAAGCCACTACGAGAAGCATCGTTACAATGTACGTTTGTTTCTCTCGCACATAGTGTGGGCAACCACTTCTGTCTCCACGGCACTCGGTAAGAGGTACAGCACATTGTGCATCACTCCTATATAGGTATCTTCGCTATTGTTGATCGAGAGCACGCTCAACAAGTCAAGCACCCCACCCTCGGTGCTCTCGCTCCCGGGTTTTGGCAGAAGTAATCTACCGTCGGAAGGGGTGCGATGGCGTAACAGCAAGTGGAGGCCGATCACAACATCGTATACACAACCACCCGCACTCCGAATGTCTCCGATCCCCCTCCTACAAAGTGGGTGGGTACTCAGGCCATCGATACCTTCTACATGTGTCACGTTCGCCGCGGTTGATATCCACACGCCTGTGCTGCAGAGGAGCGCTGTACCGCCTTTCAGATCCGCTGGCCATAGGTGCAAATCACGGGGTGCTTCGCCTGTACTGCAACCGCCCTCGTTGATTGAGTTGCGCCGCAAAAAACGCGGAGATGTTAGATTTGGAGGTGTGTCTATCTTACCATGACCTATGGCTGACGTCTGATGTCTCAGCTGCTGGCCTCTCAATCCGATCATCGCGCACTATTGATCCTTCCATTCTCCTTATCTGCCCGCACGCTATTGCGATACATGACTACAGTAGGCAGTAACCGACCGTCTACGCACGACGACGGCGCCCTGCGGTCGGCCCCCCGCTGGCGGCAGGGTTAATTGATTGGAAGCAGGCTGGCCCCGCCTGCCACAACGGAGTTGCCGCGAGTGACTTGCCGTGGGTGACTCTTGAGCGTTCGTGAAACCCACACATATCCTAGAGGATGTCACGAAGACCTTCGGTCGAGACGGGCTTGAGGAGCGGCGGCAGCGGCCGAAGAGCAGCAGAAAATGACGAGCGCACGCCCCTGCTCTTCAGCAAATACCGGAAAGAAGACGATCATGACGACCACGACGACCAGGCCCCGCTCTTGTCCGGAGAACGAGACCCGCAGGAACGAAGCCCCTCCCTCCCCACCCTGAAGAAGCTCGACCCTTTCCTGGGGGATGGGCTCGGGGCGAGGACGGCGAACGCGATTGTGAGAGCAAGGGATCGCCTCGTGGAGACGCTGCAGATATGGATTGACCGCCACAGGAACAGGTGATAACGACGTTTGCACGCATAATATCTACGAGAGGCGGGTGGGGCAGTAAATATCTGGGCGCGCAAGGTCGGTCTTCTCGTTAATAAATGTTTTTCCAGTGTACAACAGTTTCCAAATCGTTTGAATCATATTGTCAGAACTCCATGGTCTGTCGTGGAATATTCCATGGAGGTCCATGGACTCCGTTGAATTTCCCATGGTATCCGTGCCAATAGTTCGGGTCAAGTGGAAGATCATGGAACAATCTCAACGTGATAGAATGCAATACACCCAGCCAGGGGTATATGCCAAAGGCATGCACATACCTGTTATGCTATTCACCATGCACGCACCCAGATAACTTGGCAGTCCCGCCTATCAATGCAGACCTGAACGAACACCAAGTGCGAGCGACCTAGACGTACTCCAACGACCGCCAACCTATCTATGTAGCACCTCCATCCAAGCAATACCATCCTAGAGATTATCCCATCAACATCAACATGAACCTGTAGCGCCAATGCTTGCACACCAACCTAGAATTTCGCGAGCTCCAAACTAGCACCTGTCGGGTGGGTTTGGGTTTGAGGGTACGGTAGGGTTTTCAGCCGGTGTCCCTTCCAAAGCAGAGAATTCGATACCGATTTATGATTTTGTCACGAGCGAGTCATGGCACCTGGTCATGAACTAGGTCATCGACACGCAGTCATGATCAGTTCATGATGGTCATGACCGAGGTCATGATCGAAAAGAATGTCAAATTTCTACTTCCCCAGTTCGTCTCATTCTCCACCAGGTAAGCTCAATATCAAGCTGCATGTTTCTATGTGTGTCTTGTCCTCTCTCATCCGTCGCTCTGCCGCCAATGATCCACCCATCGCTCTGCTGGAATGCCGACAGTAGTTTTACCAAGTCTCGCCCGTTTTCCCAGCAATCAACGAATACTGTTGTATTCTTGTCCCTTACCTAGATCATTCAATGTAAGTATTGGATTGGGTAGGGTAAGGCCTCCTGCACCGACAGGAGGGCCTCGCCGTGAAGTAACTCTTCGGGCTGGGCATACAGATCGCAATATGCCCAGACCCGAAGCGTTTGAATGATCAGCAAGTTCATGAATAAAAACAGTATTCGTAGGGCGGGTGGGATGGTCTCAAATATTTCTTCTTTCTCGATAGCTCCGGCGTATTTCGGGAGAGAGAAAGGGGACTGAACAAGGAAGAGTCATTTTCCAACATGCTTCATGGGATATCTGACTCTTCCCGATTTCGTTCCGAAATCCGGATTCGTCTCAAATCCGAGATTACTGAAAAGGGCGATGATATTCAAACTAAATACTGTTTTGTGGTTTTGGTAGACAATCACTTTTATTATCTCGAACGTTGCCCCGCGTCTTCCCGTCTCCACATGGCCAACCACCAGTAGTTCAGCATCACAAAAGAACGGCCTGTTCGTGAAAATGGCCGTACCGTGGGCGGGGTCCTGTCTGGCGGGTTGCGCCCTGTACTTCTTCCTTTTCGCATCGTTCGGGAGCCTGACGCCATTTCTTCCGCTTATTTGGCGAAGCAAGGGGCTCGCTGGTGAGCGCGTGAACCCGGAGTTGTCACTTTTATGTAGTTTTGAACATATCCGCCGTGTCGTACAGTGTCCGCCTATGTTGCCTCCAGGATACCTCCAAGTCGCGTAACTACGGCGACACCATCGTCACATGTTTCGTTTTTCCCCCATGTAACGACGCAGCCACCGAGGTCGGTTTGCTGGCAGCTGTTCGGCCCATTGCGGTTATTCTAGCGGGGCCAACCATCTGCGCGTTCACAGATAAACACGGCGTTCAACAGACGGTGAGAGAAGTATCGGACACGTCGAGATGTTCTCGTCCTTCACCATCGACAGATATCCGCCGGCTGCAAGATTGGTCGTAGATGCTGCGTGTTTCTGTCTGACCCTGGAACAGGATGCGGCCGCGCCATGTACAACTCGAAAGTCTTGAATGTCACTTGAGGACTAGAATAATACTATTGTATGGGGGCAGCAAGCAACATCCAGAAAGTCAAGTATGGCAACCACTTCCTCCACAGGTGTTGATCCTTCCGCAGAATCTCACCACTCTAATGTTCCTTGTCGTCTGACATATCTGCTTGACATCAATGCTCCGCCACCCCCACCTTGTGCTGAGGGGATTTGTCTAGGCGCTTTACGTGTTGCTACTTCTGTTCGCCATCACCGGCTCAACCGTTCTGTTTGCGGGGAGCTTTTTTGCTCTGGCTGCGGTGGAGATATCGTCTTCCGTTTCTCGAAGTCCAATTGTGAGCCTCATCGATGCAGCCGTGAGGAACGCCTTTGGATCGGGCGGGTGAGTCGGGGGCTGCTTGGTGTGCTTCGCATGGATCTGGGAGCAGCAAGATAGTTATTCTTGCAAGATGGGTCTTGATTGCCACCTGCTGCTATGTACACTAGCTGTTGTTGGGATCGATATTTGTAACCAAAGGTGTGGAACCATGGCCAGCACTTCCCATGCATCCGAGGCAGTGTGTTTGTCCACTGGTCCTTAGCACACACACAAATCAAGCCAAATTGGTGCCAGATAAAGAGTGCCACACGCGAAAAGAAGTCACCCGACGCGAACGAAGACAAATGGTATGGCCGTGAGTGGAACGGAAGGTCTAGCACATTTCGAAGGCTCAAAGGCGAAGTCTGTGACGTTAAGCACGACTTCTGGGAAATGCCCAGAGAAACTCTTAGCGTATATCCTCAGATTCCCTCGACAACGGCTGACGACGGACGCCAATCGTCGTGGTTTCGCCGGACATGTCAAGCTACCGTAGAAGCTATCTCTTATCTGAATACATTCGGATGACTCGCTTCCCTGCTACGCGTCGAGCTCTATGCCGATTGTTCTCGGCCGAACAACCACAGGTGCACTATTCTTTCAGTGTTTATGATTGGACCATACGGACACGACTTAGGCTACCGCCCCTTGCCCTGCTCTACGATTCCTCTTTCCGCGTGTGCTTCGCTGTTCCGTGGTGCATCACGCTTTCATCTCTGCTCTTGTACGCAACGACCAACCTCTCGGTCCTCTACACACCTGAAATCTCCGAGGTTATCCTACCGGTGTCGTTAACCTTGCCTCGACATTGTGTCGTCCTCCTTCCACGTTTCGCAGGTATGGGACACGGAGATCGTGGGGTGCAGCAGGCTACGGATTCTCGACAGTCATCAGTGGCCTTTTGTATGGCATTGCCGGGGGTAACTACGACGGCGGCGTGGTGTCTGTATACGTGACAGTCTTGGCGATGGCATTGGTAGCGGCCCTCGGTGTTCCGGTTGGACCGACCGCTGAACCAGCCGGTGGCCAAGAAGATGAAAACCCGTGGCGGTACGTTCTTGTCTGTGTGTAATTCCGAGCGATCGTAGTGGTGGTGGCCATGCACGTATTGCATCCACGCGAATGGAGCGTAGGTCCGCCTCGAGCAGCTAACAAATGCCACGATGGTACCCCAAACGTTTGCGATCTGAAGGAACAGAATACGATCATTCCTGACAAACGGCCGCTGGTCTATGGGCAAAAATGTATCCATTGGTTTCTTACCTTTCTTATTACTACCGCCGTTAGCTCATTTGGCGTGTGATGCAATAGAACACACGCACACATGTGATGCTATTGTGTCCGGTGTGTCATGGCGCATGGCTAGGACGAGGGCACTCACGGGGTGCTTTCAACTGCTTTAAGGAACAAGCGGTCTGGATTGCAATCCTGTGGTATATCAGTCTCGTTGGTCCCGAAGCTAAACGGATGGACCTCCCGAGTAACGCCATCTGGGCCTTGCCATACACGTGAGACGCCTTAACAGCTAGTATTCGCAGTATCGTCATCAAGTGCCTCTTTGAGCTAGGTGGCGTATTCACCTAAATAGTAAAGTCCCGCCATTCTGTGCATGTGTTCGGCAGCAATCGATCAGGGACCAGTCCCACCGTTTCCGTTCATGGAGAAACAGAGCTTGCCGAAAACGGATGCGCAAGCGAAGACGAGGCTACCGACACCCGCTCAGACATCCGAATCAAATTCGAAGAATTGGGGAACGAGGAGTTGAGCAAGCCACTACAAGACTTGGAGCAAGAGGAGCATGGTGTGGCTTCCGCCCTCTGGATTATGTTCGGTACGTTGCAGAACTTCTCGTTTTTTTCAGCGATCCTCCTAAGCGGCATGACGAAGGGCGTGATCGACACCTTCCTTTTCATCTGGTCAGTGCACTGCATATCGACACAAGTACCACCGCGCACGTTCGAGGTTGATTTTGCTCTTTTCGCTCACGGCCTCCAGCAGAACAAACGAATAGAATGGTGTACATCGTTTATGCCTCGATACGCACCTGAACCTCAGTTCCATCTGTTTTTGCTCTTCACACACGAAGCTACGTTAGACCGGCGGAGTATCAGCTATGAAAGTTGAATGTTGCAGTTGTGGGTGCCCCGTTGAGGACCCCAATCCAAGGCACGAAGCCCGTACATGTAGATTGTGCCCCCCTCCTCGAAATGTTCTTCGCCTCGCCTTGTTGCTGCGTTGACGTACGACGAAGACCAGATGTCAGTGGAACAATATCGTCGTGTGTGTGTGCTTGTCGCAACTATTCTGGCGCCAAGTCTGCACGCCTTTCGGTGTATATATCTGACGTATCGGCCAGGGTCATACAAGAGGAAGGCCGTATAGGATGTTTTTTATTGTCTATCGTAGTGAGGGGGAAACGCCGTGGGGGCTTGCTTTGTGGGTGTACAGCAATGGTTCTTGCAGCATAGTGGTGCGACTTTCCGCGTGTGTAAAACAATGGTTCGTTCGACGCCCGCCGGGCCGTGGCTTGCTGGGTATTGCCAAGACTCGCTCCTCACCACGTCGTTCGATAATCCTCCGTCAGCCTCGCGTTAATGCTTGTTTCAGAGCTCCCAATCGCTGAGCCGTAGGGCTACATGCAGCAGCCTGACTTAGTTTATTTCCTGTCCGTGCAGGCTGGATCGTTCTGGGTGATGTAACATTCACGTTCTTGGTTGAGTTTATACGGAATAGATACTCCTTTGGGGGCAGGGTGGGATGCACGATGTTGAAACCTAACAGCCCCACCTCGATTCCCCCTTCACGCTTGGACGAATTTCGCGTGGCCATCAAGGTTGCATGAGCTAGGGGGCTCTCACGCTCTCCTCGGCCTTGCTGGACTTACGATGTGCTTGTCCGAAGTGCCGTTCTTCTACGTTTCGGGACCTTTGATCCGGAAAATTGGACCGAGAAACGTAGTGGCCCTGTCCCAGATCGGATACATCGTGCGGTTAGTCTACTACTCGGTGCGTACCCCCGCCTAGTGAAGAGGGTGACTTGGCGATGTTGCAGGGGAGTCGCCAGCGTGATTATTGTTTGTACTTCTTCACAACACGTCGTGTCTACACACCGACGTCCGCAAGGGTTGGTGTTGAGGATAGAAAAACAACGCGAATGTCACCAAGACTGTTCAAGTCCGGCGCTACCCTCCTCCATGATCTGAATCCGGCTAGGTATGCGTAACCCCCCAAAACATGTTTTGGTATACTGGGTCAAAAGGGGACCATTCCCCCGCCTTCTCTCCATTCAGAAGACATCGTCAGTGACTAACCCTTTGGCTTGTCTTCCTCACCCTCAGGTTCTGTCGGACCCATGGTGGGTGCTTCCGGCGGAACTTTTGCATGGCCTAACGTTTGCTGCTATGTGGGCAGCCACGACCGACTATGCCCACGGGATTGCGCCAGGTATGGGCTAGGGAGGATATTCGTCCCTGCTCGTGTAACAGGACTTTTCCTAGATGCCCACAACAACTCCAACCCATCACCGTTCGCTTTGCTCGGACTGATGATGATGGAATGACCCTCCAGCTTGTGCGTTTCCTTCTCACAAGCTAACGCTACTACAGGACAATAGTGGAGGACTGGCTAGTCACAAGGCATATTGTAGCACTGAGGTCAGCGTAGTTTTCTTGTAGTACCGGCCGTGGTCTCCGGTTTCGAGTGAGAGCCACGAGGGCTATATCCACCAAGGTTTCTCAGGAAGGAGGCGGGTTGCAATCGGGATGACTGTTCCGGCGCCCCCGATTCCAGTAGAACAGCGGAGACGGGCCGAACGCGATAGGTTCTACGCCTCGATCTGTGCCCTCCATGCATGAGCTCATCGGCTACTCATACGGTTCATCGAATTTTCCGCGCGCATGAACACGGAAGCCGCCCGAATTCAGGTAGACCAGCACGGGTATTTGGAGGTACTGAGTAAAGACCGGAACGACTTTCAATGTGAAGACACAACCAACTGCAACAATGGGGTCGTCACCGTGACACTCGAGGACCTCCATGTCTGGTGGACAACGACCGACGCGCGGAAAGATCCCCGCGCCTACCATTGCAACGGTTGTACTGATCAACGGAACAACAACGCGCGCCTCCCCGCCCTTGTTTACGGCCAACTCCGACTGCATTCCCGCCTGCCACGTCAATTGTACGCGTCCTGGTCCGATCGAGCCGCCCAGCACATTTGCGCACGACGATGCAAGCTTCGGTCGGGGGCCTCAAGCGCGGGTTGGGGTACGGCTTAGGGGCCATCGTCGGGGGAGTCTCGTACTCAAATCTCGGCCCGAGGCGGTGTTTTCTAGCCACCGCCGCTCTCCCTGCTTTGTCCCTCCTGTTTCTTGTCATTCTTCCCCGGATCAACATCGTTGGAGGCTTGCGGAAGCAGGGGGTGGGCAAAGAGGGGCTGAAACACTGGGGAGCAACGGGTTGTCACGAGGAGGTCAGCATGAGTATTGATATGTTTCAGTCTTGCGCGGCAGTGTGGTGTTGCGAGTTCCAACAATAGCAGTTTTTTTTCAGGTTTTCATGTCGCTTGTCCAGAAAAACACAACCATGTTCGACGTGAGTACCTCCTTCGTGATGGAGCGGCCCACCCACTCTCAAGACCCGCCAGAAATTTCAGCGGTGACCTCGAGCGTTACGTACATTGAATGGGAGAGAAATCATACGTCGTGTAGATATTCGCACTGAGCACTCGCTCATCTCATTGTTGTTGTTGTTGTTGTTGTTGCCGTTTGAAGTTGTTGTCTCACTAGCATAACGTGATATCCAGTGCATACCTTTTCGCCATGCTTACGTATCCGGTAAAGGAAGGACTCTGCCGCAAAAGGTCGATTCTATCAAAATATTGCCATGCGGTAGAAACAGATCTAGAGGGAGCGCTACGTTTCGCGAACATTGAAAGAGTATTACACATGAGAGACAATTGTGTAGGGTGGGACATAGAGCCCAAATAGAAGAGCAGAGTCGATCGTCCAAGTCGGAGGCAGACCAAAAATCAGGATCGTGCTGCATGTATCCGCAGCAAATATGCCTCTCCGAAACAAAGTGGAACAAGAGGAAGTCCAAGAACAACATCAACCAGTTGCAATAGCAATGAGTGGCGTTATTTTATTGCCATTCATGTACTGTTTGCCCGCTCAACGTAGACACCGACCGGCAACTGTAGCGCAGCACGCGATTTCCTGCTATGTTCCCGAGAGTTGCGACCGAAACGGGTACCGAGCCGCTGGCGACGCATTTTTTTAGGCCTTATCAAGGTGATCCACTTCTTGAGAGGAAAACATCATCACCAGGAAACGGCAGCAACACTACTGTACGCGTGCTACGCTGCCCGGCTGAGCGCCCCCCATCAACGATCTGGCTTCATCTTGCACAAATGGTCCTCCATCCATTCTTGTGTGGGATCTCCGCAGGCCGGCAAGATTTGTACTAGCGGCGAATTCGAGCACAAGAACATGGACGGTGTCGAGATCGGACAAGAATAACGCCAAAGGTGACTATTTGGCATGCCTTCACAATACCGATAGGGGGCGCGAAAACCTTTTGTGGTTGAGTGGGCGAGGTCCTTGTTGTTGGCTCAGTTCTCGGAATGTGTAGCGGAACGGGGCTACGGGGCGGGAGCGCCAACGACGGTCGTGACCAGTGCCTCCTTCGTGGGGGTGGTGACATCACCATGGCTCCCCGCATATTAGGCTTCTGGGGTCGTGGCCTCCGTAGGTTTGTTGTTGGTGTTGCTCGTGTGTCTCCTTGTTCTTGGTCGTCAGATTTTCGTATTGGTTGTATATCTCTCAAGCACAGGAGCTTGTTCCTACACCTTTTGTGACACATTCTCTCTCGTCGGGCGTCCGTCCTCTGACTCGACGACGCCTCCATCACCCTTTTCTGACACCCTCTGGCACAGGTAATGGTGTTTCGCGTGGCCCTAACCTAACCGTGTGGTTTCTAGGCTAATGCACATGGCACAGACGTACCGAATTCGCTGAAAATTCTTGTCTCGACCTGTGGTCGCTGTACGCTTGACAGGATCAATACCGAACCCATCAGGTCCCGATCCCCGGTGCCAAGCCTCCAACCCCAACCGCTTCCGCCTCCGCCGAAGCACCCGACGCCCCCACTTCAGCCAAGGGGAATTCGCCTAAAGACCCTGAGGATTATTCTGGCAGTCACTGTAGGGTCCTACGTGCCAGGCCTGTTGAGATGGGGGGGGCTACTGTACCCGCTGTTTCGGGAGATACATGAATGACGTTCTGCTGCCGTCGTTGCCGGCATGTGTCTCTCCTGCCGGAGATGACAGGTAGAACTCGAGTTTTTGTGGGAAGAATCCGCACACGTACGCAGAGGTCTTCTTGCAAGACGGTTTTTGAAGCCCATGAGACAGGCGGGTTTTTCAGTCTCAATCGTGAAGTTCCTAGGATGAACAAATTGTTTCCAGCTGTAGGTTGTCTGTTAAGTGTTGCTTGTCATGGCGAAAATCACCGTTACAGGGGGTCCAAGAACCACGGTTTTGAGTGATAGTGGCGCTCAGTCGTTCGCACTGATGTTTCTTCTCTGTAGTTGGATTCGAATGCGGCTGCGCGGGCTCGTGCAGACTTCGATTGGTCAGAGATATTACCAGCAATAAGGCCTGGTTCTGGTGTTGACAGAAATGGGCCCTCGCGTGATGTTCAATCTCGAGCATGGGAGTCGCATTGGCTAAATGAAGTCGCACGCTCAGCATCATGCATGGCACAAGCGCTGTGTACAATGGAGAATTTCTTGTTTGCGATATTTTGTTGCGATTTTCGCATTCTTGGTGCATGTGGTGAGAGAACCTTTTTCTATACTAGAAATAGACGGGCGCCCATCCCTGGGAGCTCGGAAACGCAAGGAGCGTTGAAGCGTCAGGCAAACGGAAGCAAGTCTGTAGGTAGGTTTATGAAACCGATTGGGACAGTATTGGGTTAGCTCGTGATCGTGTGATCATGACCGCTGGCACACTAAACCTCAACTTACCCGCCAAGCGCCAAGCCACAGCACCCAGTGTGTGGTTTGGGGGTTTTAGGGATAGGGTTAAGTTTTCAGCCACCTTCATACCCGGCGAAAGCAGAGAACCTTATGTACCAGTGCAAGTTGTAAATCACTTGGTTTGCCGACTGAAGGTAAGACTAGCCTGGAATAAGGGACATGTACTATAATATAGTTTCTGGGAAGCCTTTGTTACAGGATTTGAGCTAACCCTATCCCTAACCCTTCGTACGTCTGGTTCGTTGTGGTGCAAACTACTCGTGTAGAAGTCTTAGGGTTGGTTGTGTTGGCTTCTCTTCCCGACTCCGTCTGTTTTGTCATTGTCGTCCGTGTTTGGGCTTTTGTTGTCGGTTGCAGAAGTGTTGCATTTCGTTTTGTGACGACCCCTTTTCAGCCCTTTGGACGATCGACTTGTTGCCGTTGTTCAGTATGTTGTTTCGTTCTAGCAAGTTGTTTTTCTTTTCTATTACCGCGACTTAGGGCAGTTGGTTGATACTACGACCCCTGTTGTGTCGTCTCTGTGACGTTCGGTTTCTCACCGCTTGGTACGTGGTTGTGCTATTCGATTTTCTGCTTCTTTGCTTTTGGTCGTTCCGACGATTGGATATTCTTTTCGACTGTTGAGTCTGGGCGCATGTGCCGCCTTTCGTTAGGCTATATGGTATTTCGTTTATTTCCGTTTGGATTTCGAATTCTGTTCTGGTCTTGTCCTTTGGACCGTACTTTCGCGTTCGTGTTCCACGACGATGGTCTTTGTCCATCTGATGTAGAGGTGTGGGAGGGTGAATTGTTGCGTGGTGGAGATTTTCATCTTTGATTCATTCTCGAATCCTAGATTTGACTTGGTCATATCCTGGGGTTTCCGTGTATTATCTGCATAATCTACGAAGCTCCCGGGTGGGCTAGTGTTATGGGACTTGAGTACAAGGATCTGAACAGTAGTTGTAGGCAAGATATTTGATCTGGCGGGAACTGCAACTCCTTAGGATTGTTGCATTGCCATAACGGCCCCTCCCTGCAAGGAGCGGTCCGTGCCTCTTTCTGTTCAGTCTATCCGAAGCAAGGAGTCGGCAAGTGTGCTGCCGATATGAGAACAAGACACATCTTCAAGTGAGTCATCATCATCAGGATCTTCAGGGAGTGCTGCATACGCATGTGAACCTCAGAACACCCTTCTCTATGCACAGATTTGATGTATTTTCGGCGAAGTCAGATGCTTTTGCTATTTTCGCGCAATAGTCTAAAGTTTTCCCGAGCTAACAACGTTGTTCGTGCCATATCTTGGGTCAAAGTTTTGCTTCTCGATTTGACTCTTCTTTCATACTTCATTCAGTGCAACCTTTGCCGCGAAAATCTAAATCTCTGTCTACTCATCGTGACCCGGTGGCACAATCACGACTCGGACATGACAGATCATGGCTGGAATACGACCGGGTCATGATCCACCACTTTGTTTGGCCGTATTCCTGCGAAAGTGAGAAAAACAAACTGGGTCCTGACCGCGGGTCATGACGCCGTCATGACCCCATCTACTGGTTGGTTTATGATCCGCCCTGACCGATTCATGATCTTATGAACTAGCCGTAGCCGTAGGCGGATACCTGGTACTGAGCAGAGACCGAATCGGCGATGACAACAAGAGCAACAACAACAACAATCATGACATCATGACAGCAGATCTCGGCCGTTGTGCCGGTTCAGCGATCCAAGAACCTGAGAACCGGTTCCATTTCCGTTCTTTGTGCTGTGTGCTGTGTGCTGTGTGCTGTGTGCACGTGTGCACCGTTGCACAGCTTGCCCATCCACGCATGCATGCACGCACGTCGTTTCTTTTCGTTGAATCCACGCCTCCCTCCTGCCTATCCTCCTGCTCCTTGCAACATTTCTCTCCGAACACGCTGCAACGAGCCTACCATGAACATGATTTCCTAAGTGTGGCTTTCACCGCTCTTCCTCTTGGTCGAGGGCATGGGTGCTGGAGCCGAAGGTGAGCAAGACAGAGCTGACACGCGTTTTTTTTTTTCCGTCGGTGACCTTTTCTCCACGACAAAGACTGCCTTACGATATGCGAGTGTGCGCGTATTCATGCAGGTCCTTCAATGAGGCGACAGTCGAAACCTCTTGTTTGGCATTGTGTTCTTGGATAGAGAGAGCCACACACAGCTACTGCCGGCAAAGGGTATTGTCATTTTGGATCTGCCACAAGGGTTTAATTGAACCTGATGAATGTGGGCGCTCGTTCGTCTACACATATGTCTTCCTGACCAGGGAAACCAATAGCACGCCCACCTGAAGCAGACACCATGTGTACGGCCATGCCATCCATTCTCCCCCAGGATTGCTCCAGCCCAACCCTCAGCTCTGGCGCGGCGTTGATCAACGTTAGCTGAGTAGGTCATGTTCTTGAACCGTGTACCTCCCGTCCAAAGAATATTCATCAGAAAATGCTTCGGCGGTGAGATTGTGGACAGCGGGGCGTGGTCCAGCAACACACGCTGGTATACTGCCGCACCCACATCCTGACCGACAATCCTTCATTACCTACTACCCCGTTGCCTCTGGAAGAGGTTGTCTGTTACACGTGTCTAGGAGCAGGATGGGTGCAAGTGAATACTTGGATACCAACGCATCGTACAGAGCGGGTTATCTTCATAGACAGATTCCGGCAACGAAAGAAATAAAACCAATTGCTGTATGTACTTGCTGCTAGGCTGAGCGGAGAGGGGGCGTAACAAGCCGAAACACGCTTGCTGAAGAAAACAGATCACAGGTGCGTTTTTGCTTGCTCGGTGGACCGAAGCCACCAACTAACTTTTTACTAAATATCCGCCCATACGCCCTCCACACCATCGGGCACCCTCCCACACACACTTGCCAAAGCTGCCCACGTCTCTATCTTTCGGTGATGGAGTGATATTCGGGAGACGTGGGCCTTTCAACGGAAGACGTAGGCAAAGTAATGGCGGACTGGTTCTGGCTCACTAGACTACACGTCGCCCCGTAGTGGGTAACCACGTAGGCATAAACATTCTTCTGGCAGCAGTTCGATTCTCTCTCTCTACAGAATAAAGCAAATGGTATCGTAGCTTGCCTCGGGCAACTGTGCTGGTGTCCTCTACGAGCTTCGTTATTTAGTATCTCGTTTCCAATAGACGTTGCAAACGCGGAATTTCAGTTGAACTTAACCCTTTTGGGTCTTCACGCGTTCTGATAGATCATTGATAGATCATTCGCATATGCTGGTGTGTTGCCATGCCATGGAGTTGCCACCCTGAATCCCTCCACGCCAGGTGTTGGCAAGTCCATAGGTATGTGTTGTTGTAGCATCGACCGAGCTCACCGGCGACCAACGAAAAGCCGTCCGTGCCAGCGGGTAAAATCAAGGTCCCTGGCATGGGACCAAATTCGGAAAACGCATACGCTAAATGCGAATGCCACAGTGAATCTCTCTAACAATGTAAATATCCTTTCACAGAGACACACATCATAGCTCCACATACATACATGCCCTCGCCCAAATCTATGAAGACACTGAATGCAACGAGCGGAGGGCAGTCAAACGGGCATTTCAAGCCCAGCCAAGCCAGGATATCCTGGTATGTTGCATCTCCAAAATTGATTATCGTATAATCGTATACTCCCAACATCCAGCAGTCATCGCGTCAGGAGCTACACTACACAGCAGCTGCTGTACAGAGCACCACGGGCACGACACGACCGCTCATCCCAGTTCAAACCACGGGCACGATCACTCACCATCCTAGCAAAAAGCGAAGAGGGTACCCACTCGTGTGCTGGTACACCGAGAGCAGTACAGAATAGCAATGCCGATTTCAAACATGATGCAACTTTTTTGTCAAAGGGGCCGTCGACAAACATATACATGCACGCGCGAATATCAATTATGTTTCCGTCCAAACACGGCGAAATACTCTATCGCGGAGCACGTGGCAGCGGTGTGCCCCGAACCTCTCCTTGGTTGGCATGCCCTGGCCTCGAAGCGGGAACCACGATGTAGTATCAATGTAGGATGGACAGCGGGGCTTCGCTTCCATTTCAGGTAAGCAACTATTCGCGCAAACATGTCGAGATCGGAGGTAAACTACCGTACGATGGATTGATGTGTTCCGACAAGAAGCCAAGAACAATTATGCACGCGCGCGCAAAAAATGCATGTGTCAAAGACGTACAACAGTAGTACATAGCGCATCGATACATTCCCCGTCATTCATCACATGGAAGGTCAAGATATGGTCAAATGAGCCGACAACAAAAATATATGCGCGCGTAAGAACAAATAATGTAACGATCGAAACCCGGCGGGAAATCAGCCTCCGTGGGGCACGTGACAGAGGTGTGCCCCGACCCTGTCGTTAACAGGCTAATACCGGGTAGGAAGGAAAAAACTATGCGCACGCACAAATTGGTTGAGATCGGAGCTATTGTACAATGGATGCATGGATGGATGTGCTCCGACGAAGAAAAAAAAGGTTTGAGCCACCAATCATCAAGTTTGTCAAGTTGTTGGCGTGCGTGCGAAATGCGGCGGAACATGCTTCCGCGTCGGGAGGTTGCAGCGGGGCCCGAACCTCTCGTTGGCAGCCAAACTTTGACGGTTTCCTAGAGGAAAAGCGGTAACCACCGCTCGAGCACTCACGTGGATACATGATCCAGTACGTTACTGCTGACTGAAAGCGCGAGGTTTGCATCGCTTGTCTTCTTCGTCCCGCGCAACAGGCTCTGTTCCAGATATGACCCTGGGTGCCAGCTATCCGGGTGAGGTTGAACAACCCATCTCCGAAGTCAAGCTGCCGGAGTCCCTGCAAAAGCTGACTTTTGGCAAGTACTTCAATCAACCCACGGACGGCATCTTATGGCCCAAGTCCCTGAAAGAGATACGGTTCGACGAAATCGAACATTACACCTCTGGGACTGAAGGTGGTTTCAACCAGCCCATCGCTGGTGTCACGTGGCCTGCCTCCCTCGAAATTCTGGTCTTTGGCCCAACCTTCAACCAACCCATCGCGGATGTCACGTGGCCGGCCTCCCTACGGCAGCTGTCGTTCGGGTACTCCTTTAAGCAGCCCATCGAAGAAGTCGTGTGGCCGGCTTCCGTGCAACAGCTTTCATTCGGGATGCAATTCAACCAGCCCATCGTTGGAGCAGTGTGGCCGACCTCGTTGCAGCAGCTATCGTTCGGGTGAAAATTCAACCAGCCCATCGCCGAGGTCGTATGGCCGGCCTCCCTGCCACAGCTATCGTTCGGGAAGGAATTCAACCAGCCTATCGCCGACGTCGTTTGGCCAGCCTCGCTGCAGCAGCTATCGTTCGGGTGAAAATTCAACCAACCCATCGCTGGTGTCGTTTGGCCAGCCTCACTGCAGGGGCTATGGTTTGGGTGGTACTACAGTATAACCAGCCCATCGACGAGGTCGTGTGGCCTGTCTCCCTGCAACAGCTATCGTTCGCAGCGAAGTTCAACCAACCGATCGCCGAAGTTGTGTGGCCGGCATCCCTCCAGAAGCTAAGGTTTGGCCGCAGTTTTAATCAGCCCATCGCCGAGGTCGTATGGCCAGCCTCACTGCAACAGCTATCGTTGGACTGGAAATTCGACCAGCCCATTGTTGGAGCCGTTTGGCCGTCCTCGCTTGAAGCATAGTATTTGGTGGGAATCTTCAACAAACCCATCGAAGAAGTCGTGTGGCCGGTCTCCTTGAAGCTGCTATGGTTCGGGCCCCAATTCAATCAACCCATCGCCGAGGTCGTCTGGCCGGCCTCGCTGCAGCAGCTATCGCTTGGTTCGCGTGGGTCTGAATTCAACCAGCCCATCGCCGAGGTCGTGTGGCCTGCCTCCCTGCAACAGCTATCGTTCGGGACGATTCTCAACCAGCCCATTGTTGGAGTCGCTTGGCCGGTCTCCCTGCAGCAACTGTCCTTCGGGGGCACATTCAATCAACCCATCGCCGGGGTTGTTTGGCCGGCCTCGCTGCAGCAGCTATCATTTGCGCCGCAAGGTGGGTCTGAATTTAACCAGCCCATCGCCGAGGTCGTGTGGCCTGCCTCCCTGCAACAGCTATCGTTCGGGACGAAATTCAACCAGCCCATCGTTGGAGTCGCTTGGCCGGTCTCCCTGCAGCAACTGTCCTTCCGGGGCATGTTCAACCAACCCATCGCGGATGTCACGTGGCAGGTGTCCCTTGAACTTCTGTATTTGGCTCAAGCTTCAACACGAGCTTCAACCAGCCCATCGCGGATGTCATGTGGCCGGCCTCCTTGCGGCAGCTGTCGTTGGGGTACTCATTTACCAGTCTGCGGATGGAGTTGCGTGGCCAGAGTCTCTTGAATCACTTACGACCGGGGGGCGTGCCCAACATATCGCGCGAGGAGACCAATCGACCGTGGAGTGAGTGCCGCAGGTGGCGGGCAGCATGACGTCACTTCTGCTCGGGGTTGGTTCCCAAGCGGTTCGTCAATGCATAGTCTCATCAGCGTTAGCGAAACGCCTAGACGGCATTTCCTGGGGTCGTCTACCTACTCACGTACGGGAGATGTCCAGTGCTACCTCCGCCCATGTTTTGTTTTGAGACGGGTTTCTGTGCAGTCTATTGGCAAGTGTTTTGTTTAGATTAAAAGGCTAAGTTTGTTGTCGGAGACCGAATGTACTGAATTTTGTTGAAACTGTAACGCATTATTGTTGGAAATCCGGGGCTACATGTAGAGCACATTTCGCGTGCCCCCCGAACCTCTGGACCCCAGCGGAGAGAGCACGCGTGCGCCGATGTTGTCGGCCGTTGCACTCGTGAGCGCGAGAAAAGACCACGGAGTACGCGAGCACGAGGATTGAGGCATTGGCCAACATAGACAGGTGGCCACAGGATGCACCAAAGACCCTTGTGTCACACTAAAGTGACTAGTGGTGGTGAAGGAGTGTAGGTGGTCTCACCCTGGAATCAATATGTTACTGTTTGTCTCTACGTATGTAAATATATTGTTTTTGTTCGATGTTTTGGACGTGTCTCTAGGATTGATTCTTCGTAACGTTTCGGAGCATTGCGGGCACAGAAGATAGGAGAGCGACAGGGCAACGCATGGCAGGTTTGGCTTGGTCTACGCGAAGAGCATGTGCGAAGTGACGGGTGCCGCCAATCGCTGTCTGCGTGCTGATTACAACGTATGGAAGCGATTCTACATACAGGCGAGGGTTAAACGTTGCATGTTGTGTGCATGCCCTCCCGGCTTCGGTTGGTTTCTCTGCCGGGAGGATAGAATAGGAGTACTTCCTTGTTGGTTGAGTAGAAGTTCGCACATCGTCTGACTGAGGCGGTGACGTTGTTGTCCCAATGGCCGAACCTTGGTGTGCTTTTTGGTGTGGATAGTAGTACGGAACCGAATGTCGTAGGCCATGCACAATGATGTAGGCAGATATGCTGGATTGCGGGAATACAACAGTTCTACCCTGGTCGCTGGGGAACAAACAAATGCGCTTGAGAGTTTGGCCATTGGTTTGCGTCGAGATTCCTCGCTATCCATTCCTGTGGCATTCCCATACCGCATTGTGGTATCTCAGTCTAGATCTTCTTCGCGTGTCTCTATCTTCGCGTTAATAATCAGTACGAAAAGACACTTGGCATACAAATTCTGGGATAATTTCAACCGGCCGAGTTTATTTTCGAGGAAACGCGTACGAAAGCACCGCCGCAGACCAGAGCAAAGCTCGCAACCTTCGAGCATGGGGACACGCTACTCGAGCTAGCGCCGAACGAGTCGAATCCACCAAAGACCAATTAGAATCAGCGGAATGATTTTGCACGATGGTGCATGCCGATTCGCGCAAGTAGTCCCAGACGCCTCACAATAACACCCAATCAGCATATGATTCTGGGTAGAGTGGCGCGAGCCCATTCGCACAAGTACCCGCCATACCGATCAATCACCGTATTCTTCTGGGTAGAGTAGCGCGAGCCCATTCGTCCAAGTAACCCCAGACACTTTCACCGGCCCGGAGGGGCAATTCACAGCCTACTGTTACCACGTTTCCCGCCAGATGCCTCTAGGGCGGGGCTACACTGGTTCGACGCACAGAAGAGCGGGGGCTCTCCGGTACATGGTGCTTTCCGTTCACCGCGCCGCCGCTCTCCTCCTGGCATCGCGCCTCTCCGCAAGCTCCGCCAACTCCTCCAGATAGAGGGAGATCCCCCCCTCCTCTCGCCTCCGGACGCGGTGGCCTTTGACTTCCCACAGTTCTCCCCGGGCCGGTCCCGAGCCCCCGTCCTCGCCATCCGCGTCGTCGTCGTCGTGGTCGAGCATATCGGAGATGAGGGCTTGGTCGTGGGAGGCGAGGACTACTCCCCCTCTGTAGCCCTCGAGGGCCGTCTTGAGGGCGTCGATGCTGGCCAGGTCGAAGTGGTTGGTTGGCTTTTGCGAGGCGACGGGGAGGGAAAGGGCGTGGTGTCGTGAGATGGTGTTTCGGCCTTGGAAAGTGTGCATGGTCTCTCGCCCAACAGTTTCATCACTCAAACAACACGCTGTGCACGAAAAAAGAAGTAACAGCCTCGATTCGAGCTGGCCGCCAGCATCGTTCGCAGACACCAACTGCGGCGATTCGTAGCGTGTGAGCTGTTCGTGAATATGCACAAATGTTTGCAGGGGGTGGTAGGCATGTCCGAGGGTGGAGAGTCTCTTTCGTTCGGGATAGCATGTCGGCCCGGCTAGTGGTGGCTAGCCGAGGATCAGAAAGTGCGATGATATGATGGAGCACTCAGGTTTAACCCGTTTGGTACCGTCATGGTGACCAGCTCTCTCTATCTCTCTCTCTCTCTCTCTCTCTCTCTCTCTCTCTCTCTCTCTCTCTCTCTCTCTGTCTATTTCTCTCTCCTTCCCCCCCTCTTTCTCTCTGTCTCACCCTCCCCAAAAGCCGCAAAAACACACAAACAAGCTGGTGCACAAGGCGAAACACATCGAACAGCAACCACCGACCTCATCAAGCAGAAGCAAGTGAGGACGATGTGTCATAAGCTCAGCCAGCACTACCCTGCTCTTCTGCCCTCCCGACAGGCTCCGCATCTCTTGCAGGGCCAGACGGCCGGTGATACCGCAGCAGCCTGTGGGGCGCGCGGGGCGGAGGAGCCAACCACGGCGACGGTGAGAATTAGAGGGGTTGATCGGCCACCAACAGGTTGAAATGCATCACGCTTCTCTGTTGCAAAACCATAGATGCCTTGAACAAATAAAGGGGTGACTGATGGTATGTTCTAGGGGTCAACTTGGAAAATGGAATTCGCCCTACTCTTACAACTGACTTGGCGCACTTGCTCTCTTTTCATTTCAAGGTGGCGGGGTATTCCACTCTGTTACCCTGCTGTTGTGCCGGCTTCGTGACCACTCACAAGAACAATATCCACCAACGCCGACGAGATGAAAACCGATCTGGCCGGTTTTGCACTGATGTGCCGCAGGGCGTGATTTCACTCGCAATCCCAGTGGGCCACAAAGAAACGACGCCCGCACAGCAAACTAACTCACCAAGCTGACGACGCAATTCAGCCTCGTTGATGCCCTCCACGCTGCCGAAGACCCTCCGCATGTGCTGCAGCGGGCTGTCGGACATGAGAAGCCTCTCCGCGTGGTGCTGAACGCGGAGGGTCGAAACGGCGGAAGAGAAAAAATCGCCACATATCATTCCGTTACAGCAGAATGTAGTGTACAAATTGACATGCTGTAGTTGTCGCGACAGCATAAAAAGCGGTAGTGTGTTCGGACAAGTAAATTACGGCGTTGGCTCTAAATACTGTTCTAGAATGACTACAGATATCTCGAGGTGATTCTCATGCGTCCCCCCGCCTGACCTGCGTAAACAGTCCGACGCGCGCGTTGAAATTTCGGACGATGCTCCCTCGTGTCGGAGCAAGGTTGTCGCCGCCCCCGGTCGCAACCCCGGGGGCGCCGCTTCCGGCCTCGGTAGCGGCCGCAATAAGCTTCAGGAGAGTGCTCTTGCCGGACCCGTTTCGACCCACCAGTACGACCCTGCATACCATTTGTTAGTTAGGCAAGATGGTGTAAGCTTGCTTTCATGCACTTCGTAAATACGTTGCAAGCTTGTTTTCTTCAAGCGCATTGTAATAACGTCAGGCCATAATCTGTAAATTTGTTTTCAAGCACTTCGCATGATATGATAGGCTACGAAGTTGGAAAATTTGTTATCGAGCACTTCGGAAATAATTCTCCACAAACAAGCGAGTGCAGAAGGCTTGACGCACTTACACCGCCTGAGGCTCGCTCTTGCGTGCTGTCCATCCGCACGTGATTGTTGTGACTGATTTTCAGCAACACTTATCAACATCTCTGAGGGCTTCAGACCTCAGCAATCGTAAAAAGTGCCGATCCTCCCGTGACAACTCATGCTCAAGCTTTTCTGTCGAAGTGGCTATGGCAATCGATCCTGGGCGATCCATACAGACAAATCTCACCACACACAGCCGCGCACACCACACGCACCTGCTCCTGCGCGTGAAGTCCATCGTGACGTCCTCCAAAAGCGGTTGGTTCTTGCCAGACGCCGACGAAGTAGAGGAGGTCGACGCGGGGAAGGAGAAGGTCACTCCACGGCACTGCACGATGGGGGCGTCCATCGCGCACGAGAGGGGAGCCACGTCGGGAAACTTGAAGACCGTCTCTTTGTCCACGTGCGCAGCCAAACTGTCAAACAAATGACCACAAGACGAAGGAAGATAGGTGGGGAAGAGGAGTGGGGGGTACACATGGACTGTGGTGCGCCGGAGGTTGTTTGCAGCCCTTTGTACGCTTCTAGTGGTAGGACCTCTTGTACGTAGCACCTCCTCCCACTGGCATTGCCGCCCGACGGTAGCAGAGTGCTATTAAAGTGCCTATTCAAGTACGTCACGTGGTCGGGCTAGACCCACGCTGGTATCTTATCTCTCTCTCTATCTTTGGCACCACAATTGTACCTTCTCCTCGCCGTTTTGCTGCCCCTGTTGGTGAGCTCGTTGGCGCAGCCGGCTCGAATGGAGCTGCCGGTGTTGGCCACAGTCTGTGCTTTCCACCTGTACGATCCAAGCGATGAAGGGTCGACGTGGTGTATCACCACATCGTGACATTGGTTAGCTTCTGGCAAAATAACGTCGGTCGTGGTAAATATTGTGCTTCATTCTCAAAATACGCAACCCCCCCCCCTCCCCCCGATTGTGCTTGGAGGGTTAACACACAGATGGGAGGCAGATGACCCAGCGAAAAACGCCGCCTTTATCATAAACCAAGGCGAAAACCCCGTCGAAAAAGAGTGGTAGGCACAGGTGACGATGGGATGGGGTCCGCAACGCTGCTTGACTATTCTCTGGGTACTGTTTTGGGACAACCAACTGTGCCTTTCAGCTAGGAAAACAATATGAAAACGTGGTCGATCGTGTGGTTTCTTGAGAGAGAGCATGTTCGTTATTTTCGACAAATTCCATTCTTCTTTCTCATACTGCCTCTTCTAGACGTCTGGGAATACCCCCTCTTCCTATACGCGGGGTGTACCAGCCAGCCGTGGTTACACTGAGCGATTCCCATTCTAGTGAACCACTAGCGACAGAACAGTCGCCTTGCTACAACACGTGGTAAGGGTTAGTAATCACCTGTGCCCGTTCACATCCCTCTCTAGGCCGTGTCGCCCTAGCTTCTTGTTGCGAGACGCCACCTGATTTGTACGCGCGGGTGAGAGCTAGGAGTAAGATGGAATGCAGACCCGGGCTGAAGTGGGAAAAAACAAAAGCCTTTGCGACGAACAGTTTGCTCGCTATACAAGTCGGGGGTTCTGCCAGTCCATTTAGCAGAGGCGGCGCAACCAACTTCGCGGGGAAACAAGCATTTTCGAACAACAGCAGCTGTTTAGCCGAACCTACCAAAGTCTAAAGTGAAGTCTCTGTCCTAGCTGTCAAGTTCACGGTGTTGATGTTGTCGTTGTTGTGATGTTGTTGGTTGTTGGTGTTTTCTGTTGCGGCAGGTCAGCACTCTTCCGACTATTGATGGTGCCAAACAACACGAAACACATGAAATCTCATTCAAGACGCCGCTAGCTACACCTGACTCCAAGCTGCGCCAAAATACTTCGCGAACACGACAACCAATCAACGCTTCAAGGGCCCCCGCAGCAAGTGCTCACCTGGCTGGACTTTTTCTGGTCGCCGCCCTTCCCGCTGGCTGCCTTGGTCATTTTCTTGACGGAATCCTCGATGTGCTTCCGCTGCTTGTCGAGGTTGTCTTGGAGCCGGTTCGCCGCAACGTCGTGGTCTGACTTCGTCTGATGCAATAAACGCAACAAGATACACGATAAGGTGGCTGTACGTGCGACACTGCGCTTTGTGAGCCAAAATCAACGCGAAGGCTCCGCAAAATTCACCGCGAAGCACTGCGAAAGCGAGGTGCACCAAAGAGGAAAGCAAAGCGAAAGCAAAGCGAAAGCAAAGCGAAAGCAAAGCGAAAGCAAAGCGAAAGCAAAGCGAAGCAAAGCGAAAGAAAAGCGAATGGCGAAAGCAAAGCGAAAGCAAATCGAAAGCAAAGCGACAGCAAAGCGACAGCAAAGCGACAGCAAAGCGACAGCAAGCGACAGCAAAGAGGAAGCAAAAACTGGCAGCGTAGCCGTGTTACCTTCATGTATGCCGAGTAGTTGCCAGCGTAGTAGGTGAGCTGCTTGAGACGGAAGTGGATGATGTCGGTGGTAACCGCGTCGAGGAAGGCGGCGTCGTGGGATACCATGAGCACCATCGTTTCCCCTATCCCCTCCGTGAGCTGCTTCGAAAGCCACAGCACTCCCTCGAGGTCTAAGTGGTTGGTTGGCTCGTCGAGGAGGAGAAGGTCTGCCCGGCGAACACAAGCACAGAGCGTTTCGCACACACAAGAGTCAGATGGATGGGGCGGTGGACGCCCATAGTTAAGGGGATTGCATAAACATAGGACCAACACGGCGCTGAGCCTGGCGTGTTTTGTCAACAGCCAAGTCGGAAGGCGTTGTCGACGGTTACCACATACGAACGAAGGTTCGTGTGAACAAAACATTTACAACTGCTCAGGGTTGAAGGCGGAGGTATTGGCCAGACACGTAACGCAAACGACTGGGTGCATTCTTGAGAGGATCACCACGGAAAGGAAGAAAATAATAGCTACCAAACAAGAGCCGTGATCACGTGGAGGAGAGGCCGAGCATGAGCGGTTTCCAGCCAACGCTGGGAAAGGGGCGAGGGGCGGATTCAAATCAGAGGCTTGTGCACGCTGGCATGTGGCAAACATAAGCACACGCACCTCCAGAAGCAGTACTAAAGCAGTTGCGCCACATCGTTTTCTCAAGCTCACCACAGTGGAAGAGAGCGGCTCTCACCTGGTCGGCAGAACAAGGCGCAGGCCAGAGACACCCTGGTCATCCAACCCCCGCTAAGCTCGGCAGTGGGGCAAGACATGCGGCTCTCGCTGAACCCCAGCCCCTTGAGAATGCTCGTGGCGCGACCCTCCGCTTCGTGCGCATCCTGTGTCGAGAGTGAGGAGCAAGAGAACGAGAGAGAGAAGGAGTCGTCCTCTTGGAATGACACGAAGACTCTAACAAACAAACCCTTTCAGCAAGCCGCATACTCTCTCTCTCTCTCTCTCTCTCTCTCTCTCTCTCTCTCTCTCTCTCTCTCTCTCTCTCTCTCTGTCGCTCTCTCTCTCCGGCGTATCAACAACTATTGGAGAGAGGAACATGTGGTAACAGTGTTGAACTTGCCAGAACGTCGAGGTCCTCGTACACTTCCGCCAAGCGGGTGGCCTTTTCCTCCAGCGTAAGCTTGGCAATCTCGTTCTGCAGCTGCGACACCACGAACGACTCCCCACCTCCGCGCGGCGCCGGCGGATGCGGGGGCGGGGGGGATGCCTTTGTTCCACCCCCCGGGAGGGGTGGAGCTGCGCTAGCTCCTTCCGCGTCGGCCTCGAGCAACTCCGCCTCCCGCTGAAGAACGGTGATCCTTGCATCGGAGGCGACCACTGTCTGCAGGGCGCTCACGGAAGGGCTTCCTTCCTGTCAGGCGGGACAAGAAACGGCGGAGAGGGGCGGATGAGAGTCGGCGCCAGGTACTCGTTCTCTCGCCATGTCACGTGGTTAAGCCTATCAGACGTGACTTGTGTAAACTCAATTTAGCAAGGAAATGCGCCAAGCCAATCACGTCTCTGTATCTGCCGCCAGAGGTGTTCACATAACACCTCTGAACCGTCTCCTCCTCAACACCCTACAAGACAACGCCAGCGTGAACAACAAGCGCTTCATCCTGAACGCTGATTCCCTCCATCAGGCTACACCATGCGCTCGGTAGCATTGATACAAAACAGCGGGGACTCGAGGACGAGTCCTACGTGCTCGAAAAAGTGCTCGAAAACACTAGTACTTGTCCTAGAGACCACGCTGTTTCGCATCGATGGTGTCCAGCGCATTGCATTGCGCGATGGAGGGAAGCCCTCCCGGGGTGGAGTGCTTGCTGTTCATGTTGATGTCGGCGTGTAGCATGTTGAGGATTAGAGGTGGAAGTAGGGGAGGATCACTTGTCTGCTTGCCAATTCAAAGCTGCACGCACCACCGCCTCTCTTTCCAAGCTTGTGGAGGGGGGGGGTACGCATAGCGGTAGTAAAGTGATTTCAAAGAGCAGGAACAGAGGCGGCCCAAACGCACCAACTCTTCCTGCTGCACCAGGTAGGTCCGCATGTGGAGCGGCCATCCGGGGACCGCTCCCGCCGCGATGCGCCTCAACAGCGTGGTCTTACCCACGCCGTTGGCACCGACCAAGCCGTACCGGCGGCCGTTCCCGAGCCTGAGGGTAGTCCTCTCCAGCAGCTCCGTCCCCTGGTACGCAAGCGTTACGCCTGGCATATGGGGGCACGGGTCAGACTATGGTTAAATGGAGGGTTGGGTTCAGAGACGGCCTTGGGGCTGTGTATCAGGGCTAGCCTCATATACCAGTGAGATATCCGATGGTGGTTGGCCATGGAATGACCACGCCACGTTTCGACTAAAGGGGCCGGGTATTATTTCAATAGAGGGACCAGGGAGTCATCCGAGGGGAGGCTGGCCCTCTTTTAAACGCGCCTCACTCACTCACCCTCGACGTACACGTCCTTCGGCTGCCATGTGTTCCGCTGGATGCCGCGGCCCCCTTTCCCGCGGCCACCCCAGCTGCCTCCGTTCGCCTTTGCGTCCTGCCAAGCAGAACCCCAGTCGTCCATGTCCGCGAGTTCCGCGATGCCTTGAAACCCGCCTGGGTTCTGTTGCTGCTGCTGGCGCTGATCGGAGGTACTTGTAGCTTTCGCGGTATTGTTGGTGTCGTTGTTGCTATCGGTCTCTCCAGCGCCACTGCCGAGCATGTAAAACAAACGAGGAAGAGATCAGTTGCCGTAAATGTAACGGTCGAAACGCGGCGGATTAGTATTTCGCGGGGAAGGTAGCAGCGGTGTGCCCCGCATCACTCTTTTGGCAGGCTAGTTCAGCAGGCACACAGTCAGTGTAGTTTCGAACGGTTGTCCACTGGAGTATTGCAGCTTGGACAGAGCTTCAAATCCATCGCAGATAGGAAAAATTTAAGTTACAAATTGGTCAAGATCGGAGCTATTTGGTGTCGGGAGCACCCGCGTCTTTCGAGGCCTAGTCGGTCGAGCATCGACACAGCCAAGCGCTAACTTAGGAGGCACTAATCAAGCATAAACTTGCTGAGGGCGTGCAAGTTCACGCCATATGGTAAAGGCGGCCGATGGAACAAAAATTGTCGCGCCTCGAGCTTTGACAAAAAAAAGTGCGCCGTTCAGAGGAACGGCATCAGACAGACAGGCAGATCTTGTTTTCAAGGATCGATGGAACCTCTCCGAGACCGCATCCGGTCTCTTGAGGAAAAATGCGATAAATTTCTGGATATTCCACCGCGGCCTACTTTAGTCCTACGGTCCTTTCTACTCAGCAGGCACCCCGTCGGGATTTCCCGACATCTGCGGCTCTCTGGTGCCAGCAGCTCTGCGGTACAGCAGCTGCAGCACAACATACACACATTCCCTGTAACGCAGATAGACATCGGCGACGATTCTGACAATGCGGCGGAATGCAAAATCCCGACACAACATGGACACAGCTAACAGCGGCACATGTGCTGCAGTACATGGAGGTGTGCGGGCGTGTGTACTGTAGAGCAATACGCCTAGAACCTCTGTCTGTGTGACCCCCCGTGCATACACTTAGATCTGCAGAGAGCCTCCTCTTTACTGTTTACAGGAGCCTCTTGCAAGGCTTACCCTGCACACTGATCATTGCTGTTCCGTAACGGCCCGTTGCAGTCTCTTTGGGTCTACTGGGGTATTGCACTGCATTTTCTACTGCATTTTTGTACAGTACTTCGTAGATTATGCCACAGAGAACAAGGACTGCATCAGGTGTAGTCTAGACACAGCTCAGCGGTGGGCCGTACACCATACATACTGTATGGTGTGCTCGGCGTCGACGAAGCTGAACCCCGGCCTGAACCTGCACGTTTGTTCTTGGGGGCCGATACTGCTGTCACATGTAATGTTGTAACACGAGAATGTGCAGTACTATACTCCTGTACCATTACCTGCTGTGAAGCTTCTGCTCTTCCTTCTCCTGCTTCTTCTTGAGGCGACGCTCGCGGCGTTGCTCTCGGACAAGAATACCTGACGGCATGGTGTTGCTGGGGCGGAGCTTGTCTTGCTGTGTGTGGTGTTTGTGTGACAGGGGGTGGGGAGCAGGTCGCAGGCGAAAAGAGCGGTGAACCTGCGGTCGATTCGGGCGGCTGACTGCCGACGAGGACCAGACCGTTTCTGGGAACGGTTCTCTTGGGTCCAGCCTCCAGCCTCTTGTCGCTGGACTGTTAAACTCATTTTGTATGCACGCCTCGGTCGTTTTTGTGATTCTCGTTTCCTGCCAGTGCCCCCCCCCCACCCCCCCGTGCCAGTGCAACCCCGTGCGTTGTCAAACAGCGTTGTTGTGGTTTCATTGTCTAAGGACTTTGTCTTCACATCAAAGCATCATGCGGTCTCGGATTGTGGGCGCCTGTCTCTCTGGCTGTGCGTACGGCGTGCGCACCTCCTCCGCCTTTGCTTTCCCTCGATGCGGCCCAATTATGAGACTCCCGGGTGCCGCGGCCAATCACCAAGCTCGGGCCTACCGTCATGCGGCGGCGCGAAGAGGGAAAGAGAGCGGGGTGGGGTCTCTGCTGTCTTCTGCCGTGGAGGACGAAGTGGAGGTTGGGCAGGATTCTGGGGAGATGTTTGACGTCTTCTTGCCGCCGGAGGGTGGATCCCTCTCGGTGCTCAGCGAGCCCCCGCGGCCGGCGGGCTTCCGCAAGGCCAGGGGTCTCGTGCACGCTGACGGTGACTGGCACAGGAGCGTGCACATATGGCTGCATAACTCCAAGGTGATGGTGGAGTGCCTTGCTTGCGCTGAGGGCGTTGACTTGAAGAGGGCACAGGCGGGGACAGACGTCTTTACATGCGACACATGTTTGTTCCCACCCTTTGCTGTTACACCGGAAAACAGCGTAGGGCACCTGCTGTAGAGGAGAGAGACATGAACAGGGACGGCGACATGACACATCATTGCTAATCTCACATCTACACATCACCAGTGCAGTGTGAAGTTGGCAACGTTGAATGATAAATGAAAGCGATTGGGTCGTAAGCTTGCTACAATCTATATTGTACTGTTTGTTGTCCAGCTGGTGCGTACTACGTGCAGTACGCTGCATGGGAGCAAACTACTCCACATTACTCCTGTTGGGATATCCGCTTCGGACCAAGTACCAGGCGTATCGGTACACACGTCAACCAGCGGTCGACCAGAGAAGGATATTCACTGAAGAAATGTGTAAAGAGATACCTGTGACTTGGCATCACGCTACACGAGAATACTTTGGAGACTGACTCGCTCGTTGATTTTCCTCAATCGGCACCAGTTTTGATGCGTCATCTCTCTGGCACGCTGAATTTGATGCCTTCCCCAGACGACACAAACGCCGTCGGGCAACGGACGGCTCCGGGAGCAGAGCGTTTTATTCCGTCGAGAGCACAGCTCATGAAATGGTCGAAACCGCTTTGGCGCCCTTGCCCCTTCCCTCGCTCCCAAGCGCGGCTACTCACGCAGCCCCGCCACGATCGTTGCTGTGTGTTCGAACGCAGGGCGAGCTGGTGCTGCAGAAGCGGTCGTCCTCGAAAGGTACGGTTATAACAGTGGTAGACTGCAGGGGCGAGGAGCACCTGTGGCCCTATTCCCAAAGGGCGGGGTCATGCCATTTGTAGCAGACCAATTGCAAGTATATCCATCCTGACGACACATGGGTAGTTAATCACGCACCTCTGCAGTCACGCAGATGACCTGACTGGCCGTTGCCCCAATCGACGCGTTGCGAAAGTGGCGCAACCTGCACCTTGAAACAGAGTACGAGGCTGTGTGGAGTTGTTGTTGGAACACTAAAGCTCTATACTTCATGCAAGATGACATGGACGTCGTGAGTTCGTGCCGACTGTCACACGTTGCTTGTCTTGTGTTTATCTTTTGTGGTGAGCACGTTTTTTTTTTCATGTCTTGTCACCCTTGTGCACACTCCTGGCACAGCGTCCCCGGGTTTCACCGTAGGCGTGATCCGTGTGGTGCTGGACCACAGCCTGCCGTTAGTACTATTGTTTTATCCTCGCCGTTGACCCCCGGTGTGGCCTTAATATGTACCCACACCTGCCTCTCTCTCTCTCTCTCTCTCTCTCTCTCTCTCTCTCTCTCTCTCTCTCTCTCTCTCTCTCTCTCTCTCTCTCTCTCTCTCTCTCTCATTCTCTCTGTCTCTCTTAGTCTCTCTCTCCCTCTCTCCCTCTCTCCTTCTCTCCCTCTCTCTCTCCGTTGCATATCCAACTCGTTTTCCAATCATGCCTGGAAGCTTGCTGCAATCCAATCCCCTACCGATGCTCACCTTACTCAGCCCGACACGTTCTTTCTTCGATCGAAACAAACTCTACAATAGATACGTTTCCGGGGATGTGGGACGTTAGCGTGGGCGGGCACTTCACGGCAGGGGAAGAGAGCCTGGAGACGGCCATCAAGGAGACCGACGAGGAGCTGGGCTTGAGCTGCGACGAGAGCAGCCTGCGCTTCGTGTGCACGGTGGCCACCACAGCCAAGGGGAGCACCGACATGCACGGCGACTTCGTCTGCAACGAGTACAAGGTGCGCGCTCGGGCGAGCCAGAGGCCGCCGTGAGGGAATCATGCCCCCGAAGTGGTTGTTCCTTGTGTGCCTGCCGGCTGAAGAAACATGCCGCATGCTGCACGAGTCAGTACTTGCGGATCCGCCGGCGTAGAAACATTTACCGCGTGCTGCACGAGTCGGTACTTGCGGATCCGCGGGCTTAAGAAACACGCCGCGTGCTGCACGCGTCCAGTAGTGCCATAGGTGACACAAGACATATCACACCCCCCGTACCGATTTTCGGAGCTCGGTTTTTCTCCAGAGGATGGCGGTGCCGAAAATGGCGGCGTTGGAACCGTCTCGTTGAGAGCTTTCCGTTTAACGTATCGTTTGATGTCGTACATTATCCTCTTCGTGGTGGCGTGACTGAAAGTCAGTCCAGGGGATGTGGTAGCTGTTGTCGCCGACGGTAGTATGTAGTAGATTCCTTCGCGTACCGTGCTCGTTGCTGGTGTCGACAGCAGGGGTGGAGGTTACTTTCCGACATTGTGGCGTTCCGTAAGCGTGGAGTGTTCTAAGCTTTTTTCTTGGCCGCGGCAGTGACCCCCCGTCCACCAATCTCGCAAGAGGGCGGCGCCTGGTGCATGGAGACGTTGATGTGTTATGGCAAGGTTTCCTCGTCAAGGTTTCCCCGTCTCAGGTTGTAGTCAAGGTTTCCCCGTCAAGGTTAAGGCTGCTTGTGGACTACAACGACAACGCGCGGTGATATTATTACAGACTGATCGACAGGAGTGCGGGAGAATGCTCTGTAAGAGTCAGGGTTGTGGTTTCCAGGGGTGTGGGGCGCGGCCTAGCACGTCGCCACGGTCCACTTGGATCTGTTGTTGCTGAATTAGTTGATATTTCTCTCTCTCGCCCTCCCTCCCTCCCTCCCCCCCTCTCTCTCTCTCCCTCTCTCTCGTCCTCTCTCCTTTCCTCCCTCTGTGTCCTTCCCCCTCTCTTCATCTATCTCTCTCTCCCCCTTTCTCTTTTGTGCCCTTGCAGGACATCTACCTGCTTCGGCACGACGGACCAGTGCAAGACCTAAAGTTTTCGCCCAGCGAGGTCGAAGACGTCAAGCTCGTGCCGATGCAGGCGCTCAAGGAAGCTTACGAGGCCCAGGTTGGTCTGTCTATCAAAGTCCCAAGCCAAATGTTAATGTTTCGCAGCGGTCTTTGACGCCATTTTTTTTTTCACAGGCGATGGTAGAGGCCATGATCGGACCAGTGACGACGGCGAACTTGCCGTCCCAATACTGTGAACCGTCGTTCCCGATCACCTAGAACCACGCGCGGTTGCGTCTGTCCACACTCTCTCTTTCCCTCTCTCTCTCTCTCTCTCACTCTCTCTCGGTCTCTCTCTCTCTCCGCCTCTGTACCTTCTGAATGTTCTCGCCCTCTCTGTCTGCCTGTCTCTCTGTCCCTCTGCCTGTCTGTCTCTCGCTCCCCCCCCCCCTCTTCACTCACTCGATTTCCCGGCACCACTAGGACCCAACGTACATCCCGCGACCGGACTACTACGTCGAGCCCCTCTTCAAGGCTTTGGAAGAAGCCCTCTAGCACCCCCAACGTTGGTGCCTACACCTCACCGTTGCCGTGACACACGACGATTGATTGCGTAGGGCCCGCGCTCACGAACCTCTGATTTTTGCCGAGGCTCGTTTCTTACTTTGTCTACGGGGTGGACTGTACCCCCACGGCGACTATGTTGGCCTTGGTTGGACTGACGATATTGGTGTTTGTGTAGGCTTCTTGGCTGAGTACATGTTCTTTTAGGCCAAGTTCTCCTCTCTTGGGAATTTTGAGGCTCACGTCCTCAACTACCGCGTTTCTTAAGTGAGGGCCGGTTCTGTACGAGGAGCAACTGTTACGCGTGAGGGAACCGGAGTTCCTTCGGAGGGTTGACCCCCCTTGGGCAGACGTCCCTCTGCACCCCTCCGAAGCCAGGCGGGGTAGAGGGTATTTCTTACTCTTGTTTGGGCCACAGAATGACTTTGATTTTGTCGATACGAACTACTAGGGAGGTGAGATTTGTTGAATCACAATGTAGGCGCCACGAGGACTGGTCGCCGTGGAGGTGCTCGGTTTACGCCGTTGAGATCGCATGACGAGCTCTACGACCCGGCCGCCGTCATGTCATTTTCCGTGGCGTCGTGTGCAACCATATAGAAGCGGAGCGCCGCAGTCACGTGCCATCCGAAACCTAGGTCCTAGTCTATAGAGGGCTCCTTCATTTTTTTGCTCCAGGCTCCGCACCATGACACCTAAACACCCTGCTCGCGTGGCTCAGCAAGCGCCTCTCCTTTTCGAATGTCTCCCACAAATGGGTGGAGACGGGTGAGGCTATCGTTTTGCTAAAAGTATATGGCAAGTCCTGTGCAGGCCGGCATGCGTGTGGGTGTAAAGCACGGATACATTAATGATTAGGTCATCGTGTTGGTACGAGCAGATGGCCAGTCCTGTGGAGGACGGCATGCCTGTGGGTGTAAATCACGGATCTGTCAATGATTAGGTCATAGAGTGGGTACGAGTAGATGGCCAGTCTTGTGCAGGACGGCATGCCTGTGGGTGTACATCACGGATCTGTCAATGATGAGGTTATCGTTTTGCTACAAGTAGATGGCAAGTTCTGTGCAGGACGGCATGCCTGTGGGTGTAAAGCACGGATCTGCTGATGGAGTCGAGAAGCACGCATGGACCCCGTAGCCAAGAAGGGGACCAGATTAGTCGTAAAATACAACGCAGGTAGCGTTTTGCCCTTCGTCTTGCGGGATCAGTCGGCGCGTTTGTCTGCGAGCGGAGCTCTGTAGCCGCCGCCTCCACGCAACCCCGATTTAAAGCGACAACAAAAACAGGCAAAAAATGAAAGTGGCGATGCGAAGCAAGGTGTCCGGTAAATCAGCTTTTCTACACCGTGCCCTACGTTGGCAACGCCATGGCACTCGTAGGTACTTTCAAAAATTAAAGGTACATATTTTCGTCCACTTCCTTCGACGGACCTGTCCTTTCCACCCTGCCGCGTTGCTGCGAATCGTACGAAAGGCGGCGGAATTTATTGGAGACGGCCACACTTATTGCTTGTTCGACACACGACTGCTGTACGTCCGAGAGACGAGCATCTCGAGCCTCACAGGCTTGTACATCGCGCCCCCACCACACACATCTTTGTGCATCAAGCACGCACGCACACCGAATGTTCTTGCCGGAAGTGGTGCTCCAGCAGCGTCTGAACCGCAAACACACCCAAAAAAACTTTCCCGGCGTGCTCAAGCTCATGATCACCTAAAATAGTGTTTCGTACATGACACCGCAATATTGTAGAGCGCTACGTATCATTCCAGCACATGGAAAAATCCAAAACTTCCCGGTTTACCCCTGCCTCTCCCAAAATCAGACACCTCGCTCCACATCCCAAAACAATAAAATTATATTACCGTGCGAAGAGAAACGACCTCTACGCTTGTTTTTTTGTCTTCCCCTCGGCACCTTCCCCCCACATTGGGCGCACGCACGCCGCGCACAAATCTCAAAAGCCAATGCTCCACCAAAACGTCAGAGTACCCACGCTCTCTCTCGCCCTTGACGTATTCCCGTGCAGAACGAAGGCAATGCGACATGCCTCCGCGGGTTAACTAAACCTTACTTTCCTTACCGCCCCAGCATCTATAAGTCTGCACATCACGTCAACCTTTCAACGGCCACAAAAGCACCGTCACGGTGACTGTACTGTACCAAGCAAGGGAAACGAAACCCGTGCGGTGCCGGCAAGCAAGCATACCGTTTGTGACACAAGATACCACACACCCTGGATCGACTTTCAAAGCTCCGATACTCCACGACGAAGAGGATGCACAAAATCATCGTGTGGCACGTTTTTGGAAAATACGAAAATACTCTCCGCGAGACGGTTCCAAAACCGCCATTTTCGGCAACGCCTGCTTTGGAGTAACCAGGCTTAGCAAAACGGTCCGGGGGGGGTGGTATCTAACGTCACTTAATCTACAATAACCTTGGAAAATATATATATTGGTCTCTTGGCCTCCACCGAAAACAAACGAAACGCGCGTGTACACATTAAAGCGCTACTGTACCTCAGGAAAAATGGTGCCCTGGCGTACCCATCCATGCTCCCCTCGCTCACACCCAGTGCCGCGAGCGAATGTGTTAGAAAGCAAAGTAGGTGCTAGAAAGCAAAGTAGGCCGCCAACGTCTACAAGACCCACATTAAAAGGAAGGAAGACACAAGACATGCGCGAGGAGAGCTTGGCCCGCAATCTATCGATCTACAAACTGCTAGCGCTGTTCCGTCCACACGAACTGTGTCTGCTGTGCCGACAGATCGACAAGACTCGAAACCGTGCCCCGTAAAAATGTCGAAATCCTTGCAGCATTACAACATACCCTCAGCGGTTCCATCGGAAAGCATCCGTCTCCCAACTTCCGCCTTGCTACAATTCCCGGGGCACGACAAAATATGTACTATTGCTACGGATGGCACACGGGCTCCTTGGTTGCCCTGTGTCTACTACGGCTGCAGGTTGCCATGCGTAGACTGACGCCCCAACGTGCAAATCAACAACAGCAGCGCCGTATAAGTCAAGTCGTGATGGTACTGTAAAAAGTTTATCTACAACAAGAGCGACACCCAGCAGCGGTGTCCTCAGCGATCACAGTCAAGACACTACCGCCGCAGAAGCACCGCACTCCCCCCTCCCCTCAATTGACTACTTATGCAGAAAGACACAAAAAAAAATCGATGCAGAAAACGGTCGGCTCTGCAGGCTTGCTTTGGTTCCCCCCTTGCCATGCATGGTCGCGGGAAGATCGAGATACCCCGACCGAACACTCTCGCCCTTTCCGGGTTCATTCTTTTCGCGCTGACGCTGCCTTCACCAGAATCACTTCTGGACTGCTTTTTCGTCGAACATGAAGGTGACAAACCTGGCGGAAGGCGGAAGGGGCGAAAAAAAATTGCAAAAAAACACACCGCAAAAGGGGGGTGGGTGAGGAGAAGAAACCAATCTACGCGGAAGCGACGTCAGTCAGCGTTGACTCTCGTTTTTTGGTCCCGTTGCACGACTATTTGTAGGGCCACATTTTTCGCGCAAGGGCGACGGCCAGCCTTTTTCCTTGTACGCCTCCGCCAAGAATCCGGCTTACCACACAAACCAGGACAACCCCCATTCCGGTAAAAAAAAATACGGCGGTACATTACAAACTATCACTCAGACCCGACCTATTTCTATCTGGAATGCCGGTTCGAGAGAGTCTACGTGCTCCGCGCAACCCCTGGAGAGGGGGAAAACCCGGGGACGGCGAGCGTTGAAAAATTTTGCTGCCCCGCGCACTCCCCGGTAGCAGGTGAACGTGCTGGCTGGCCGAACTTCTCTCCATAAAAGTGGTGATCCCTCCCGAGCAGGCTGGCTCATGAGAGCTCGGGGTAATGTCGTCGAGGGGCGGTGCAAGATGAAAACGAAAAGCAGGCAGCAGGACCGACTCACAGCTTCGCTGTGACGTTTCTCACACAGCTCAGCTCACACAGCTGGCCATGTTTTGACTCGGACAGCCCGGCTAACCTCAAACGAACCAAAAAGAAACATCTACTTTACCAATTTGGAAACCAGTCTTCGAACGCAGGTGGCACAAGATGCCACACAACCTGGGCCGACTTTCAAAGCCGGACTACTATTGTACCTCCACGGCGAAGAAGATGCACAAATGAAATGAAACGTTGCGTCTCGGAAAAGCTCTCTCTCGACGAGACGCGTCCCAACGCCGCCTTTTTCGTCACCGCCACTCTTTCTGCTGTGGAGAAATCGAGCTTTGAAAAATCGGTCTAAATAGGGGGTGTGGTACGTCATGTCAACTGCGAGACGTCGAGCCCGAACCCTTTCCTGCTACACAACACACATCACCGAGACAGTAGCTTAGTGTGAAGTTAATGCCACCGCTGCAGTACGTCACAAAGGGGTAGGTGTGTCCGTTTGTTGCTGTTGAAAAGGTATGAGCGCAGGGTGGTGCGACCGTGAGGGCTATATTGCCGGCGCTTCGATTCATCCCCCGCTCTATCTTTCGCGAGAGACGCGATCTTCGTTTGGGGTACTCGGCACCAGATAATCATCTGCGGGGACTCCGGGGACATGATACGCCCCCCCCCCTCCCCCCCCCTTCCC